>APFE030239495.1:0-10724 GCA_000404065.3 Pinus taeda | reverse complement strand
ATCCAAGAAGTCGACCTAGGGACAACCCTTTCAGTACTTTGAAGCTTGCATGCCTCAATGACAAGTTTCTCACTTCCGGCGATAGGTTTACATCAATGGCCTTCGACCGAAAGATTTTGCGTGGTGTTCGACACCAAGCCCCTTTTTCACACCATGTGAATTGTACTGTAGTACCTTGAGGGTCATCACTATTATCGGTGCTTCCTATCGCGCCTATTAACATCTTACATCATTGGCTGGTAATCAGGCGATGTCTTTCCATGTTCGACTGTAGAACATCCTTCACATGGATTCACTTGTACTCCGAGTGAAGATTGAATGAGTTTGAAGACCCTGGATCTAGTTTCATCCATCCGGGCTGCGATATATTCAGGAATATAAAGACATCAAATGTGCATCATTGCCAAACAGATGATCATTCGAATCAATGGATGATGACTTCGTCTGAATCATCAGTCTACTACACATGCGGTTGTCTGTCCTATGTACATGAAAATGAATTTATAAAGCTGAGCATGGGAATGCCTGCCTCAGCTAGATCATGAAAAATATTATGAAGATAATGTATTGTATTGTATCTTATTACAGGTCGATTTCTAGCTCGAAAAAACTTCGGATCCTCACGATAAAGCATTTCAACCGACATCAAAAGATTAATGACCACATGCTTTAGGGGGCAACTGTTATAGGCATTTTTGAGCACTACAAACCCAATCATACATGTCCATAAACCAAGGGCTCCTAAGTTCCTAAAAGTGTTGCTTCATGCCCTGAAGGAACAAGGTCAGCTGATTACATCATCACCAAGAAGTTCTCCATAGAAAACTGCTCAAAACTGGTCAACATTGGACCATATAGAATGCCCAGTGTAGAGGGTGCGATGCATCTCACCTGCTCAGTGCAAAGGGTGCGATGCATACTGGAAATTCCTTTCGTAGGGTGCGATGGGCGAGAGTGGACGAATGGCAGAGACAGTTTGCAAGGTGGATTATCATGGAATCTTTCAGAAACTTCTCCTGTGACACTTTCCTCTTTGAATTTGCTCACAGATGAGTAAGATATCATCAATCTCCAAGTGGAATCAAGAACTATCAGAGAGAGGACACTAATCAAAATCCCAGAAGCTGACTCGCCCCCCTGCAATCATCTATATATGGATCCCTCATCATAGAGATCTAGAGGCTGGAATCTTGTATCTTGTAAGGAAGTGTTGCTGGTTTCCTGTTGTAACATCATAGTGTTGGGTGACTTAATCATTTCATGAGGTGAAGAAGGGGTTTCATGCTGAGAGGATGACGTTGGGTCAGAACAATTGGTTATAATCCTCTTTGCTATTCTTGATATTAATAAATCTATTCAAGTTTTCCTCCACATTCTTGTATGTTTGATGATATATGCATTTGTGTGGTCAATACATATTTGGTCCTGTATTGCTTATGATTGTAGATCTCTGTTCTTCAATATTATTCTGTTTCTTTGATTCCACAGGTGCTCTTTGAAGCTGGGTAGACGAAGAAGGAGTGGTCAAGATCTATCATAAGGGATAGGAACCAAGCACAAGACTGAGGTTGGTGTCCTTTATTCCCCTCTTACCTACTTCTCATAAAGGAACGTGAAAGTAGTTTTAGTTTGCTTGTTTCTAAGATAGCTACCAGTGTTAGTGGGACTAGCAGCTCCGAGTGGACGCTAGATTTCCCGATAACAATTTGAGACTTATCAAGGCTGTAGAATTATAGATTATATTGATAGGGTGTTGAGGTCATTTATAACACTAGGTTTGTGGGTTGTTTAGGTTGTTGATATTTATTTAACATAGCTTTTGAGCTAATACATTAAATTTTTGGGTTACCAAATTACCATATTTCATCACATTCATGGCTTGTCAAGGTTATGATACTTTCACCTAGGCTTAAAGGTAAGACACAACATCTTTGGGTGAGAAATTCATCGAGGACCATATTTAGTTCTTATTTGTCTACATTGAAGCATTGAGGGGCATTTATCAAAGCAAGTGGTTAAGGTCATATAGGGTTATCCAATAAATATTAAAAGTCATGTCAATGCTAAGAAGTGTTTATTTTGTTAAATCTACATCCATGGTCGTCCACCAAGTATTATAGGTCTAGGTTGAAGGATTGAGTATTATTTAATTTGTCAAATTCATCCAATATCAACCAAGTTTGTCCACTTTATTATTTAAACAATGGTGGAGGTCTAGTTAGAAAGGTTGTTCTATGATATTTACACCAAGATTATCCACGCAACTTCATTAGTCTAAATTGAAGGATTTAGAAGTATTTACTCCATCAAAATTCTATCCAATACATCGAATATAATCCATGATTGTCCAGTTGATTTTCTAAACAATATCAAATGCTTATGTTAAAGGGTTAAGGGGTATATATTTTATTAAATTTATATACATATTCCAAAATTGTCCATTCAAATATAGAATGCCATATTAACCAGCTATTTTCCATTTAGATCCCAAAAGATCATTTGTTGAGAAGAGTTGTAGTCATTATAGTTCAGTCAATATGGTTCATTGGGATGCAACACATCATCGAGACTTGTTGAAAATCATCACTTCAAATGTAACCCACAACATTCATCAAGTTTTTCTATTGAAATACATTTCATTCATTAAAAATGCTTAAATATTATATATTTATATGCATAATATCATATAGTATACTTGAATATAAACTTCCATATTCTCTAATAATTATCCATAGTTACCATGACTTAATCTTATCACATTTATGTCCACAAGTTCTTATGTAGATGGTGATCAGGGGCACTGTTAAGGAACTCCAACATGTTAAGTCATTAGTTTAATTCCATGCCCTATTCGAGGGTTATTCTAGGACATGCCCATGATGTAACCTCACTTTTTTTGAACTTACAAAAAAGCAAATTCTACATTTATTAAAATTATCTGTGTTACGTAAGTTTCTTCTCATATATTTTTATTCCAAAACAATATTCATCGTCACCATGTAATAACACCATCTCCATGTGCACAAAATCCTCCACAATCATAATCTTCACCATAAACTCTTATATTACTATATTTTTACAAACTAGCACCACCTATCATCATCATAAATTCAAGGCAAGGGCACTATGCTAACCCTCAATTGTAGTTGGGCATTATTTTGTGTGGTTAAGAGGTTTACTTAAAAAATATCGAAACAAATTCATCCTTCCATTGATATAAAATGGAGTTTATTGTGTAGCATGGAGAAATTAGACATTAACAATGATGAAGGAAAATTTAAAGGATGGAAGTCAATCTTAAATTTTAGCAACCTTGGTGAATGTTACTAGGCCCTAATATCCAAATTTTAAAATGTTTGATGATAATTTTGTAAAAATGTTTAGATCTCTAATTATCTTATATTATATAATATATAATATTGGTTACTTTTAGTGTAAAATAATTTTATACTATAAAATTTTGGCAAATTCATTTTTAGAAAAATGGAAATTGGAGAATCGGTTTTAGAAAAAACATGAAATATTAGCCCACTTGCGAATATTAGCCCCTAAAATTTTCCCGACAATGAAGGCTTTCATATAGTGTAGTTAGAAGTAATGATTTTTAAACTTTTAACTATATATAAGAATTTGGTTTGAAATTTTTTTGTACACATTAAAATAATGGTCAAACCAAAAACAATCATCAATCTTTGTTATCAGCGAATGTAAATAGACTCAACATAATTACTAAGGAAAGCCACATTACCAAAAATTACCCACAATGATCAAATAAAATAAAAACTTTTAATCCTACAATGCCCACATCATCATAATACAATACATCACAACACAATAGTTTTAAATTTGTGCTCACTCTCATCATCCATATTTATGTCTAACGCACTCGGAAATAGACTCAACATGGGTCATCGCCTTCAATGAAACAAATTACGATGTACCCTTGTCACTCCTCCAACACCCGTGGGTGCCACCAACTAGGGTCAACAATAATTCATATTGGAGTTGTCTATAATGCGACTTTTTGGAGATTCCAGTGACGGAATCCGGCGGAAGGAATGAAGTTAAATCTTGATTTTTAGCAGTTAAAATGGTTTTTTAATTGCATATTTGGATTCAGTGCCCTGAAAAACCTTGGGAACCATTGATTGTGCAGAAACTAGCTATCAAACTTGGGATTCCAATAAATTGCTGCCGGATTTTGACCGGAAAAATCTGCCAGAAAAACTTTCAAAAAATCGCGTTATAGACTACTGCATTCATATTTGCGCATAATGATCATTATCGTAGTGATATTCATTTTTTTCTTCTCTCATTTTACACCGTAGGAAATACCAACAATCCTTACCAACAACCCTCTCTCTGAATGGACCAATTTCTCTTAACGTCATGGATTTTCCTTTGTGCTTGAGGATCCCCTCAACCGAGCCACAATGTGGGTTATGGTGCATGAATCGTAAAGGCTCTACCCGTCTTCGAGTATAAAATACAAAGTTTCATAGAGGTGCTCAAATGTGTTTGTCATAATTGAACGAGAAAGTGAGGTTTCTACCTAATTACAAACACAATTTTCACGTAGACTGTATCGACACGTGGTTTCTGTCGCATTCGACTTTCCGGATTTGCAGAACCACAAAGTCCACAAAATCTAAATGATTCATATCTAAATGACTCCACAAAGCTATAGGGAGACAATTACACAAATTGGAAGTTTGAGAAGAAAATGTTAATGGAAGGTAACAATGTTTGGTCGATAGTATTATGAGCTAAAATTAAATTAGAAGTGCCAATAGTTTTAGTTCGGGATTAGGATCGCAAAGAAACCTAAGAGAAGGTATTCTTGTGAATTTCCATAGAATAGAACATTATTTTGCATATCATGGATTCTAATACATCTAAGAAACTTGGGAAACACTTCAAATATTTTATGGAACTTCAAATAAGAATCGAGTGTTATTTTTAAAGAAAATTATTTTCCCAAATTAGATGGATTTAAATGAAAATATTATTGATTATATTTCTACAATCAAATAGATTTATGATAAGCTTTTGTAGTATTTTAAGAAATGATTTCGAGTGATCTAGTAAAAATTACATTAAGTGGGATATTGGATGATTATCAATATTCATCATTGGATTTGTAGTTGAGGAAAAGGTTCCTACATTCAACGAACTAACAGGTATTCTCCTATAAGAAGAAGAAACAAAGAAGATTCTCAATGGAGATCTATAAGTTCAAATCAAGCATTGGTTTGCAAATAGAAGCAACCATAGAGAGGAAATCCATGGCAGAAGAACAATGAAGGAAAGTCACAGTCAAAACCACATCAAGGCATAGCACCATAAAGGACAAGTACCTCTATGAAGAGTAATGATGAATGGTTCTATTATGGAAATCTTAGACACCTTGCTAAACGTTTCGATAAAAATAAATTTGATGATTCCAAGTATAGAAGATATTCATGCATTTTTGTTGAGAAAGAATCCATAGTTAAAGATAGTCTAAATAATACCAAATTATTCATTCAAAAAATTGATGATGTGAATGCATGGTTTATTGACTATGATGCTTCAATTCATTTGACATGTAGAAAGAAGTGTTTTAATATGTATCATGAAGAATAATAATGGTACTCACATCTATTTCAGAGATGATATATCTCAAGAAATCAACGGTTATGGAAATGTATGTGTAACTTTACCAAATCGTCATGCGAGACAAATTCAAACTATGATATATGTTTCCTAAAATCACTAAAATTTTAATATTGGTATCCATCATTGTAAATCAAAATATCAAAATTGAATTCTTTAAGTGAAATCGCATTGTGAAAGAAAGACAAGATAACTATAACATCATAGCAAGAGTAATGTTCCTAATTGGAAAATTAACAATAATTACCAAAACATGCACTAGCTACATTAATTAAAATTTCACCATACAAACACAAATTACTACACCAAATAAATCATGCAAAGTGCTAAGCTATTTTATTAAATTTTCAGCCAGAGCTGAGTATAATGTAGTGAAATGATAGAAATTGTGCTTTCTACTGCAGGCATGCAATACCCAGGTGAGAACATAAGTAAAATCTCAAGTTGAAATGGCTCAATCTCTCCAAATGAACTACTAATAAATTTTGTTATTGGTGCTACTATTGGAGGCAATCTATGAAATGAACCATGAAAATTGCTCCAAAATTATGAAAAATTAGAGGAAGGCTCCTCACAACCCAACTAAAAGAACCTAGAAAAAAAAACACACATCGAAGTGATAGAAAGGCTTCCCCAAATAACTACTCCCTACTTTGGAAATATTATTGTTGACGGTTGGCTTCAACTGTTTGTTTTGGCCCTCAAAATTTCTTACCAAATTCTACCAAATTAACCAAGGTCTCTACTCATAAAACCCACAAAAACTCAATACATATTTTGGGCTAATTCTGAATGAACCGGAAATATGAAAATTTGGACAATATTCCCAGCTAATGGGTTCTTCATCCCACCAAGACTATCTGTTGCAAATTAGATCCAATTTCCTCCCTCGGTGACTTGAATTTTCTATACAAAATTTGTCTCCAAATCAAAAATAAATCTCATATTATCTCCTGCACAAATATCTACTTCAATATATGTTTTCTAGATGGCCTAGAGAAACCCCTATGTAGGCCCTAATGTCAAAAAATTGGCCCTCCTGATAGCAGTTTTCTTCGCCTCTAGAAATGTCCAAGAAAACTCATCCTCGACTGAGAAAAATTTCTACAAATTTTCACTCTCGAGATCCATCAAATGCTAGCTCTCCAAAATAAAACAAATTCCATAGTTGCATCCTCCTAGAAACTGCACAATATTAAATATATTTGTAATTTAGCACTCCAAATACTAAATTTTGTTCACATATTCTCATTTAGAGTGACACTCAAAGTTCATTGAAGAAGATTTAGAATTCCTTCTTAGAAATTCCTTGTGCTAAACAACACTTGTTGAACTGGAGTGAAATGATAGAAACTAGGCTTGCTACTGCAAGCATGCAATATCCAGTTGAGAATACAAGTAAAATAAGTTGTTGAAATGGCTCAATCTCTCCAAATGTACTACTAAGAAATTTTGTTGTTGTTTCTGCTGTTGGAGGCGAACTATGAAATGAACTATCAAAATTGCTCCAAAATTATGAAAAATTAGAGGAAGGCTCCTCACACGCCAACTAACAAAACCCAAAAAAAATATCACAGAACCAAGTGGTAGAAAGGCTTCTGAAAATAACAACTCCCTGCTCTAGAAATATTGTTGATGATGGTTGGCTTCAACCCCTTGTTTTGGCCCTCAAAAGTTCTCAAAAAATTATACCAAATTAACCAAGGCCTCTCCTCATAAAATACACAAAAATCGGGACATACTGTGGGATAATTTTAGATGAGCTCAAAATACCCAAATTTGGAAAATATTCCTAGTAAATGGGTTCTACATCCCAGCAAGAATATCTACCACAAATTAGCTCCAATTTCCTCCCTCAGTGGCTGGAATTTCGTCTACAAAATTTCTCTGGAAATGAACAAGAAATCTCATCTCAACTCTTGCACCAATATCTACTTCAATCTAGGTGTTGTAGATGGCCTAGAAAAACCTGTATGTAGGACCTAATGAAAAAAAATTGGCCCTCCTTATAGAAGTGTTCTTCGCCTCTGAAAATATCCAAGAAAACTCATCCTCGACTGAGCAAACTTTCTGCAAATTCTCAACCTCAGGATCCACCAAATTCTAGCTCTCCGAAAGACCACAAATTCTAGAGTTGCATCCTCCTAGAACCCACACAAGATGAAATATATATGTAATTTGACCCTCCAAATACCAAATGTTTCTCACAAATTCTCTTCTAGAGTGACACTCAAAGTTCACTAAAGAAGATTTGGAATTCTTGCTTGGAAATTCCTTGTGCTAAACAAGATTGGCTGAATTGGCTAATAAAATCAAGCAAACCCTCCAAAATAAAAAATGAAATGCCAAAATAGAATGATAAAAATGAGGCTCTAACCTTTCTTTTATATTTTATTTCCAATCCTCATACAATGATTCAATTTCTTTCACACTATTCTTTGATACCATGGCTTGATTCTTCCCATGATTCTATTTCCCTTTCTAGTAACCTCCACAAGTTATCTTCACTTTACTTTTATTATTTTCGTAAGTCCCAACCTTTTCCATTTCTTGAAAAAATTACTTAACATCTCCAAAACTTATTTCTCCTAAGTTAATCACCAAAATTACAAAATTGATAATATCCTTGACAAAATTTTGAATTGAGGACATGATAGTCCTTCCCAGAAAAAATTTACTGTCCTCAAGCAATGAGTGAATAAGTTCCCTCTCTAACTATTGATCACCACTTTAACCATTGTTGGCTTAGGGTGTCCTGACCCAGGTTCAAAGTTAGTTGTGCCAACCAACAAAACCCTACAATATTGGTACTTTCAGAATAAACCCGCATCGCGGATGCTACAGTCTCACCCGAAGCAGTATGGGGGGATGCAGGAACCAAGTTTTAACATCAAGCCTAGTGTGATGTCTTCCAGCGCCTCAAATATGCCTCCATGTAGATCGATATGCTCTTAGGGAACATTACTACAACTCTGTCAAAATGGCCTTTAGACCTTCCCTAAGGTTTATGATCAGTCTTTGCAGACCTTTAAAGGTCAATCTATTTACTTACATGCATCAGAGAGAAATCCTAAATTAGGGATCACGTAAATTTACTTAAGTTATTAATAAACATCAGATAATTCATCAGAGTCTTCATGAAATTACTTAAACATGAATGGCATACATCATTAACACTTATTCAACATAATCATGTAACATTCAATCAATATTCCATAAAACACATCATTCATCGACAAAATTTAGCATTAACATAAATAATAGAAATACATAAGAATTCTTCGGAAACTACCTTTATTGATCTTCAATTCAATATTACAGACTCAAAACTACCATGTGCACACAACTACAGGGGTCCACAGACTCAGTTACGGACTCTTCCTAGGCCTCTGTGCGCTCAGCCGTAGAGCCTTTCTTCTCCTATCTGACCCACTTGTCTTTGCTATTACCTTGAAGTCTTAATCCCCATCTATCAAAACCCTTCCTTAGCCTCTCTAAGGCACACCTATTTATAGCCTTTTCATACAATTCCATGGCCCACAGACCATGGGTGGATCTCAAAACTGACTCAAAATTTACATAAGACAAGGGACTAAACCCCTTTGACTCTTATTCATCTACGCGCTCCACATCTACAAATCATAGAGACTTTACATTATTTACAAAGACTTATCAAAACATGGGT
The DNA here is from genome assembly GCA_000404065.3 of Pinus taeda. Taxonomy (NCBI): domain Eukaryota; kingdom Viridiplantae; phylum Streptophyta; class Pinopsida; order Pinales; family Pinaceae; genus Pinus; species Pinus taeda. The sequence continues at coordinate 1,384 of APFE030239495.1, read as the reverse complement.
TATCTTAACCCAAAACCAATCTAGGGGACCCCATCCCAATAGGCCCCCAACACAAATATCATGACTCGCCGTTGAGTCACTCTGTTGGCACCGCAATCTTACTGTGAAGATCCCCTAGCTCCACCTGGATCACTGCAACTTCGATAGCGCTCTATGTTGTTTCCTTCTTGACTTCGTCAAACAATTTTTCTGTGGTTGGCCCTTTTATGTCCAATGTCATTGTTTGTTGTTTCCACTACAACCCTTTAAGCTTATTGTGAATGGTAATCATCACTTGATAAGCCTTGTTACACAGTAATTTGTCACCGTTGGTCACCGTCCCTGTTACGCTTGTTTTCGTACGTTGGAGGACACATTTATGGACCTGTGACCAGTGACACAACTTAAAAACACTTGCATGGTATTCCCCTGAGTATGAACTTCATATTCCCAGAAGACACCTTTTGCACATTATCCCTAAAAAGTGCCCTTTTTCCATTAGCGTGGGTTCCCAATGTCTTACCCGCACCAATGACTCAGTTCCTTAAAAGGGGGCGCGCCCATTAATGCCCTGTCATAGAGCAAAGCCCGCGCCACCTAAATTTGGTTATGATTTTTAGCCAGCGTGCACTGAAGTGTTTTTTCCTCTTTGTTCATGGAGTTCTCTGAAGGAAAACTCCTCACGGAAGTGGTCGAGTGTCATCTTTTTATCCATGAAAACTAAGTTCAGTGGCTATTCAGGGATAATGCTAATCTTCAATAGATGTCCTGATACAATGCATACTCCTTCCTCCTCCATCTATAAATGACTGTCCCCCTGCATTAAACCAACTAGTTTTTCTAGAGCTATTGTGAGTACTGAAATAATGCTGGAGTGATAGTGAGAATTGAGAAGTACAGAGGGGTTATTCTGCCAAAATATTGAGAGAGAAGAGGTCACTTTGCAAGCCGTATTTAGCTGCTTTCCCAGTCAGAGGAGGTTCAACGTCAGAACCTTTGGTTGTAATCTTTCTCTGTTTTTACTCATTAATAGATGACTATCATTATGGTTCCACTCATGTGTCTTTTAATGGTATTTGAGTTATGTCTTTTCTGACCGATATATAATTACATATACTGGATTTTATGCTTGTGCTTGTATTGTTCTTTGCATGTGCAGGTGTCCATTCACGAGGATCGTGAGGATTGTGACCAGCCGGAGCAAAGGAGCGGGAGTGGTGATTCTTCTACAACTACTAGCATTGGAATCCAGGTAGACCATCACCATTGATCTCTGATTTATGTAATTAGGAACCTGCGTGTTAGCGTTGTGTGATTGTTGCTAGACCCGTGTTGGGCTAGTGGGATCGCCTCTGTCCGCAGAGGGGATTTACCAGTTCAACAATTTGGTGACTCCACTGGGGAT
>APFE030239494.1:0-50156 GCA_000404065.3 Pinus taeda | reverse complement strand
TTTTTTCAAATTGATGCCACTGACTACAGCTCCACTGAGGAAGATCCACCTCTTGAGGAATAGGAGGCGATTGAAGAAGACAACCAAAAGGAGACTGTATCTGACGACCCAATTATTTCGCTCCATGCGTTGGCAGGAATCTCTTCCCCTCAAAATCTCAAAATCAGGGGTTTTCTCAAACATCGCCCAGTAATAGTCTTGATTGATAGTGGAAGTACCCATAATTTCATCCATCAAAAAATCGCAGAAGTAGCACATTGTTTTGTACGGGCAGTCTCTACTTCCAGGTCCAAATTGCAGATGGGGGCACAATGAAATGTGAAGGCCGTTGTGAAAATGTCAAACTTCAAATGGGGGATTATCAGTTGAAAACCCACATGTTTGCCATACACATGGGGGGATGCGACATTGTCCTAGGTGCTGAATGGCTCTGCACCCTTGGGCCAATCACAATGGATTTCCAGGAGTTATATGAGTTTTAAGCAGAACAAATCCACACATACCCTCCGTGGCCTCCAGGCGGGAGCACCCTCTGTCATCAGCTCGCATCGGATGGAAAAATTGTTAAAAAAGGGCCATCATGGAGTAGTAGCACAATTTAATGCAATCTAGGTAGTCGAAACCAGACCTCTGCCAATTCATCCTGAGATGCAGCAGCCTTTAAATACCCATCGAACGGTCTTTCACAAGCCTCATGAGCTTCCACCCTCGCGAGGGGAACATGATCATAGCATCACCTTGGTTCCAGGGGCTCAACCCCTAAATGTGCGGCCATACAGATATCCGTTCACTCAAAAGAATGAAATAGAAAAGATCATTAAGGAATTGTTGGAAGCAGGTGTCATTCGTCCTAGCATTAGTCCTTATTCATCCCCAGTGGTTATTGTCCTCAAGAAAGATGGGGAGTGGCGGATGTGTCCCGACTTTAGGGCCCTCAACAAGTTAGCAGTCAAAGATAAATTCCCCATTCCGGTGGTTGATGATTTGCTGGACGAACTCAATGGAGCACAATTCTTCACCAGTTGGATCTTTGCTCCGGCTACCACCAAATTCGCATGAAGAAGTCGACATTCCCAAGACGGCTTTCAGAACTCATGAAGGCCATTATGAGTTCCTGGTCATGCCATTTGGTCTCTGTAATTCCCCTTCTACTTTTCAGATTCCTATGAATCACATCCTCAAACCATATCTCAAAAATTTTTTCCTTGTCTTCTTCGATGACATTCTCATCTATAGTGGCACCTGGGCGGCACATCTTCAGCATGTAGATCTACTATTGCAACTACTCCACAAGCATAAATTATTTGTCAAGATGTCTAAGTGTGAATTTGGCATGAAAGAAGTTGAGTTGAGTATTTGGGCCACATTGTGGGATGTGAAGGCGTCAAGGTGGACCCCAAAAAGATCCAGGCAATGCAAGAATGGCCTCAACCGAAGACATTGAAGAGCTTGAGAGGATTTTTGGGTCTCACAGGCTATTATCGTAAATTTGTCCGCAACTATGGTCGCATAGCGAAGCCCCTCACTCAACTCAAGAAAAATTCCTTCTTTTGGACCGAGGAAGCACAACAGGCATTTACCCGCTCAAAAACGCCATGTGTACCACTCCAGTCTTAGCCCTACCGGACTTCACCAAATCATTTGTCATTGAATGTGATGCATCGGGAACAGGTATTGGAGCGGTTTTAATGCAGGAAGGGCGACCATTGGCCTTCACCAGCCAACAACTAAGTGGGAGGAATCTGGGCCAATCTACCTACGAGAAGGAAATGATGGCCATCTTACATGCAGTCGAGACCTGGCGACCTTATTTGTTGGGGCGACGTTTCCAAATCCGCACAAATCATCACAGTCTTAAATATTTTCTGGAGCAGCGCCTATCTTCCCCACAACAAAACAAGTGGCTCGCCAAAATGCTGGGATATGATTATGAGATCATCTACAAGAAAGGGAAAGACAACCGGGTAGCAGATGCATTGTCGCGCCAATTTGAGGAGGAAAGTACTCTGCTCGCAATTTCCCTCCCAATTCCAGACTGGATTGAAGAGCTCGCAGGGAATGGTTTTCATATCCAGGGCTCTCCCAACTTATTTCTCAATTGCAGGTGGCTCCTAATTCCAGCAAGGGCTACTCGTGGCAGAATGATATTCTTCGCTACAAGGACAGAGTCGTAATATCACCAACATCCACGCTCAAAAGTCGCATTTTGGCATAATTGCACTCATCACCCATTGCAGGACATTCGGGCTTTCAGAAGATGTATGCTCGCACTAGAAGATCATTCTTTTGGACCGGTATGAAATTGGACATCCTTACTTTTGTAGCAGAATGTGACGTCTGTCAACGCCACAAAGGGGAAACAGTCAACACACCAGGCACATTACAACCATTGCCCATTCCGGCGTCAATTTGGATGGAGGTCTCCATGGATTTCATTGCAGGTCTTCCAAAGTCTGGAAACAAGTCAGTCATCATGGTGGTTGTGGACCGGCTGTCGAAGTATGCTCATTTCTGCGCCCTACCCCAACCATTTACACCAACCTTGGTTGCCCAAACTTTCATGGATCAGACCTTCAAATTGCGTGGCATGCCCACTTCTATTGTGTCCGACCGCGATCCAATCTTTACCAGTAATTTTTGGCAGGAGCTCTTCAGAATACAAGGCACTCAACTCAAACTTAGTACTTCATATCATCCACAAACAGATGGTCAAACCGAAGCCATCAACAAATGTCTAGAAACCTACCTTAGGTGTTTCACTTCAAAAAAGCAACACCTTTGGGTACAGTGGTTACCTCTGGCGGAATGGTGGTATAACACCAACTATCATGCCACCACCAAAATGACTCCCTATGAAGCAGTCTATTGTCAACTTCCGCCTTCCCCTACTTCTTATCTCACGGGGTGCTCCAAAGTACAAGCCGTGGATCAACTCCTACAACACCGCGCAACCATGCTTGCCCACCTGCGGGAGAATCTTCATCAAGCTCAGAACCATATGAAGCAACAGGCTGACCAACATCGCTCAGAGTGCCACTTTCAAGAAAGGGATCAGGTCTTTTTGAGGCTGCAACCCTACAAGCAAACATCACTCAAAGACAAGGGTTGTCAAAAGCTCTCTCCCAAATTCTATGGACCATACCAAGTACTTCAGCGCATTGGAGAAGTGGCTTACAAGTTGGCTTTTCCACCTACAGCAAAAATCCACCCAGTTTTCCATGTATCGTGCCTCAAGAAAGTGATTGGGAACAATTGCCGAGTTCAAACCAGTCTACCGGAATTGGACGAGGAAGGGTCAATCTGGCTTCAACCGGAACAGGTTCTAGACACACGAGACAAGCACCTGTGCGGCCGCATGATTAAAGAGGGCCTCGTCAAATGGAAAGACACTCCCCGGAAGATGCAACTTTGAAACCAGCCACTATTCTTCAGCAGTTTCCGCAGCTTCAGCCTTGAGGGCAAGGCTAGTCTTAAGGGGGAGGGCATGTTAGGGTCCCACCCTAACCCCCTTATTCATGTCATGGGATCACGTCATAGTCAAGAGTCAATAAAGCCCATATTAATATTTGAAGTGGTTAACCCAGGTAGTTGCAAATGGGACCACAATTAGTTGTAAAGGTTAAATGGGCGGTAGTATTAGATAGATGGTATTAATAAAACCCACGGTATTGGCCCGTGGTATTGCATATAGGAGTCATATATAAAGGATAGAGACTCCCTGCGAGGAGCATCGTGTCTTGTTTTGTAATCGAGCTCTGCTCTATTGGAAGTTGCCCCCTCGAAGAGGCCTGTGAACATTTCTCTTTGAGTAATAAAATCTTTGCTATTTTATGTTCTGGGTATATTTTCTTAACATATTCTGTGTTCTCGGTATTTTTCCACGCATATTCTTGGTTCGGTATTGCTTTGCAGGTAAAGAAGCATAACATAACCACTTACAATTATTAATATGGGCTTTATTGACTCTTTATTATGACGTGATCCCACTACATAAATAAGGGGGTTAGGGTGGGACTCTAACATATGCTTTTGCTCTGATCCAATCGAGGTCCCATAAAACTGCTAGGCCCCCAGACAGACCATTTGCCTCCAAAGCGGCCATATGCCAAGTAGATAACATTTTTTTGAAATAAGAACTAGATACAGGAGTGTTGTGCATGGTTTCTTGGATTATAATGATTTTGGGCTATTTAGCAAAAAATAGATTCTTAAGGGCTAAAAAAATTTGATCAGCCCCCAGCGCCCTTATATTCATGGATAAAATGAAAGTCATTTTGAAAGCTTTGCGGCCACACTTGCTCTAAGGACCAAATAAACGTTTTAACCATAAAAACTTATTTTTTCATGATATGTATATTTTTTTTTAAAATGATATATAATATATACATATTTGACATTAAAATATTTTACATAACATGTACATTGAGACATTTTATAGCACAAATTAAAATGGTTTTTTATTATTAATACATTTTTAAGTATATGTCAATGTTAATTTGTATTAAAACATTTTATTGGTAACCCTAATAAATATTTTATACAAATAATTTTTATTTTATATATATATATAGTTTTTTTATATGCAAATTATGATAAAATAACTAATAAATAGCTAATTATACTTTGAATTAAAAATTCATATAATATTTAATTCATGTTGGATATTATATATATGATTATAATTAGATATTATTGAGATATCTATAGTTCTTTAATTAAAGTTTAAGTAATGTTTAATCTAGAGAATCAATTGATATATATATATATAAAACACATTTTCATAATAAAGAAATATTTAAAACTAAAAACTAAGGAAATAAATTAATGGCTTCAAATTTAATATATAAAAATATTTTAAAAGGATAATTTATCATAACAATCTTTAGTAGTCTAAAGAGTTGACATTTTGGTGCTTGAAATCTAGGGAAATATTGAAAAAATATTAATTTTAAGTTGTTTGGTTTAGTTTTTATTTTACAAAATGAAGAAATCTTAATTTTAAATGGTTTGGTTTGTATTAATAAGAATTTTCCAAGATGTTGTCTGCATGGGGTAGCTCAAGTAGCAATGGCCGTGGAAATGAAGTCTCACCGAACCGGAGATCTTGGGTTCGATTCTTGTGCTACCCTCCTCGGAAATGGGGTGAATAATGGACATGTAAAAACTCGAAAATGAGAAGGTACTACCGAAGCTTACCAAAAAAAAATAAAAAATTCCAAGATGTTAAATACATTTAAAAATACAATTTAAACCACCAAATATTGTAATCCCACAAAAACCACTAAATTATGACAAAAATTATAAAAATAAAATCTAAATTATTCAAAATTAAATCTCTTTGAACAACTTTGTTTATGCACTTAAGATAAACAATAAACCTTTGTATTATAAGATAAGAAAGGTAAGACACATATTGAACTGATATGATATAGATACCCACATTATAGATAAGACACATATTGAATTGATATGATATAGATACTCACATTGTGAGATGAAAACTTTAAACTAAAAATTGAAATGATCCAGCATCATAGATTATTCAAGTTGATTTGTCACTTCTACCACATAAGCAAAGTTACACCCATTACATATTTGAACATCATAGATTATTCAAGTTGATTTGTCACTTTTACCACATAAGCAAAGTCACACCCGTTACATATTTGAACACTTCCTTCTCAGCAAAAATGATTCGTCAAAGCCCAACAACTTATGGATTAACAATGAGGACTTCATACATTAGAATAATGTCATTACATGTAAATGTGAATCAAAATAACTTATGAAAAATTTGATGGTGCAACCAACCCAAAAAATTATGATACAAATATAATGAGAGCTCTGTACATTGCCCTCAGAGCTTTATGATCTGTTACTTTTATCGTACAGATATGCCACACTTACTGCTACAGAACAATGGAAACGTTCCTACTAGGATGAATTGAAGGAAGGACCAAGCTTATATACAATGTTTTATGATCCATTATTTTTATTGTACAAATGTAATAATAACAAAATAAGAAAGTAATGTACAAATGTAATAATAACAAAATAAGAAAGTAATTAAAAGAACATTATTAAAATGTAGAAAATTTTAATTTGTAATGTTAATATAAGGTTGTAAATTTAACTAATTACGTCGTAAGACATTCTCTTCTAAAATCAACTCCCCTCTCAGGTTACGTGTACATTTGTGGGCCTTTGATTTAGGTGTTATACGATTAAAATAGTTTGAGCCATCTTATTGATTCAATCGATATTAAGTTAGTTACGAATTTAGTTACAAACTATAAGACTCACAAAATCGATCGATATTAAGTTAGTTACAAATTTAGTTACGAACTATAAGACTCACGACGCAGCAGGTCGACCTCGCCCTTGCTCGACACTACTTCTAGGTGCTTCTCTTAACCATGGTACGAGAGTGGAGTGGAATTGATCATCCATGCTTAGACAAATTCAATCTCATTTGTGTAAAGTTTGCGTTGGGCACAACTCGAGTTTTAGAGTAAGTTGTATTTTAAATTGAAGTTTCTCCTCAGCAGATTAACAGAAGATCAACAAAATACGGATAAGTATTGAAAATGGTTAAGTAACAAGAAACTGGATGTTATTCACCTGAAGTGCATTTGTAGCATTACATTGTCTAGGTGGTTATTCTCTTAAGCGAAGTTGTTATTGTAATGGTGAAACGAGTTAAATTATCACACATTAGAATGTTGCTTATGAGAAATTTATACCAAATGTGATCCCATTTTATTATTTAAAAAATATAAATATATTTTATAAATGACACAGAGTAGTAACAAGACTCTATATGTATTTATATATATTCATATAACATTACTTGGAATATTGGTCAGGGGTAATTGGTCACATCGTGGAGGAAAGATCCACAGTAATAAATTGGAAGAAGTGGAAGAAGTAGAGTATTGACATTAATTATTAGAATCTGGGTTATGTAACTGGTATAGGAGGTGGGTTAGTCTCAAAGGCTAAGTCGTTGCTTAGCCTTAGGAATAGTCCCAAGACCATTAAAAGACAAATCTACTAGAAATTATAAAGTGTTGAAACAAAAATCTCTGAACAAGACGACAAGTCGTATTAAAGAAAATGTAGCAAACAATGTTGCAATTAGCAAATGTAACTTTGGACATGCACCCTTGGACATACAAACATGGTATCCTCGATAGCATAAATAGAACCTTTTTTTTAGGAACCCATAAAAACCACGACCAGTAGGATAAGGAGTGGAGCAAGTTAACGAAAAGAAATAAATATCAGCATTGTGCTTTATTCCACCATCACATGCATTAACAATCTCTAAATAATTATTTTCCTTTACAGAAGAGTAGAAATTCTGGCAAGCAAATATTGAAAAAAAAAATTGAGTTACAAACTTACATTGTGACAAACTGAAAAATCAGAGATACAATAACCTGATTTAGAAATCCATAAATGCATGAACATTATATTGTTATAATGTATACATGATTGCACCCAACAATTTGTGCATTGGTAAAAAGACTACAAAGTGTATAACAAGAACAACTAGGTAGGAATTTAAGAAAAAATCGAGAAAATTTTTATTGCCGCATCTTCCAAGGGAAATAAGCAAATAACACATTAACGCGTTCAATCAAGTATGGAGAAGTTTTTCTTTAGAATTGCTGGCAGCAGAGGAAGTTGTACCTCCCTCACTATTGTATACAAGAAAAGAGAACATAAGTAGACAAGGAAGGTACAAGGAGTGAAGCCAAGTCAGATGCTAGCAATTTAATCTAGAATTCCTTAGAATCATTGGAATGATTATGGAAAATCTAAGATTAGACTCTGCCTAGGAAAAGTTCTGGAGAAAACAACTCAACAATATAGAATTAATAAAATTCAGGATTAAGGTTGTAGGGGCGAACTGCGCTTAAGAGGAAAGAAATTAACAAAAGAACCCTTGTATGATTGAGTGTGTTGAGCATGGAACTACAAAGGGGTTTCTCAGCAAGAAGAAAATAAGGGTTTTCTATTAACAGAAAACTCACAAATTCTAACCAAACATTTGCCAAGTTCAGCTAATAGTCATGTAGATACCATGATGAAAAATATAAACAAAATGTTACTTTGAAATGAGTCGTGAGAACATGCAAACAAATTATAGGGAGGATTTCCTATCAACTATAAACGAATAGAGAGGAACACCATTAAGCGAGTAAAATAACTTGTTGTGCATTTGGCATTAAAAAGTGAAAAGAATTAAAGAGTATGAGGGGTCTCACTGAGTAAATTAAGCACAGGTTCCCTTTACTACATTAATTTCAACAGAAACCCTCACTGTATATTTACATATAGTTATGAAATTAATTCCTTTACAGGAAAACGAATTCCAGAAATTATAGCATGCAAGAAACGTTGATAATAACACAGGAAACAAACGCATAGTAGCCAAACAACTTGGAATCAACAATGTGTTAAACGACCTGAGAATAAACTTGATAATCGAAATCCTTGAATGGGATCTGAACAATAGATTCCAAGTTAATAGGGTAGCATAACCCTCTCCTAAATATTGTACGAGTCCATTTACATTTGGGATCTAAAAACCCTTACCCATAAAACAACACACATGAAATAGGCAATCTAAATAGGTAAATCTGAAAACTTGGAGACTCTGGACCAACGAGGTAGCAGGGTAAGCCAAACCCGCCTCACAATTTTGAAAAGGGATGTCAAAGAGCCTCAGAATATTCAACGAGTTTTGTAGAACGAACCTACACAGTGGACCAACTCGCACCACTGAGTAAACTATAGGTGATTCATTAGAAAAAAAATAATGCTAGCAAACCACTGGAAAACCTTCACTGAAATTACCTAGGGATCATTATCTTACGGGGTTTAAAACCTTGGCACCTCCTTTTGAACAAATGAATATATTTTTTGGAAGAGAATGTTGTGAGGTACGCATGAGGAAAAGCCCAAAACAACTCTGAAACACAAAAACCCGAGAGGAATCGTGAAAGAAAGAAAAAAGCACTAAAAAGCACCAAAATGAGAGACAACCAACTCCATTTCCAACCCCATTTACCTATTCATCTGAAGGAGAAATCATAGTGAGGGTTTGGGGTAGTTGGGCTACCTGAGATGAGAATTACTAGTAAAGAAACGAAACTCCGGTGACATACAGGAAAAGCCATAACTAGAGCCAGAACTGGGAAGCATCAATGCAGGTAAGTGGTGGAGGTAATACCTAAATACACCCTTCTCTCCGTCCAAGACAATGCGCATCAAGAGGAGTTGGATCGTCTGCCAGGTGGACTAGGATAATCCCAGCACAATGAACCCACTTAAAAACCAACATGGTACATGAGTAAAGTACAACCTATATTAATGGATGATGTAAAACAATGTGCACACAGGACCATTGTGCCTTCAGAACAATTAGATTATTTAAATTATTAATTGATTAATGACTTAAGAGTATCAACCACATATTAAGGCATATTAATGCCTTGTTGATGAGGATTGACAAAACAATAAAAGAAAAACATGTTATATGTCTAAAAAAAATTACATTATCCTGAGAAAGATAATTAAAGGTACGGAGGTATGTGACAGGTGTGGTTACCCTAACAAACCCCAATCGAACTAGAACCATTCAATCAATCCCCGACAAATAAACGGACGACATTAACCCTAGCACCAACATCGAGGAGGACTAACAGTGGTGGGGTGGATGAACCTCGTTACATGTGACAGATTGAAAATAAACATTGTGTAAGGGTGATGTGTTGTCAAACACCACGGTACCATGCTAATTCAGTGTGGAGGACAATTATTTCAAACCACGAATGAACCCTTTTCTCAAGTTGCATTAAGTGCATAGGTTTCGAAGGTGTATAATAGGATTAATATACCTATTAAATGAAAATAATGTGTAGATGTTTACCACATAATCGATGGGTAAGGGTTAAGTGATATAACTTTATGTATAGTGTTATAGACTTTGTGAATATCATATGAGAGATTGAGAACATAAGTTTACTCTTGACTATTGTGACTATAGTTTTAGGGCCTGGGTATTGATCTAAGCTTGTATTATATAAGTTTGAAAAAAAAAAGTTTGACATGTTACAAGATGTATTAGACATGTTATTGTTTTTTACTTGTTTTTTTTCAAAATCTATTAAATATTTTCTATTGGAACTTGAAAGATTATCTTTAAAGATTAAGAGGAAATCCATGTTGGAAAGGATATAGAATCTGTCAATTGGGCATAATGTAAGTGTTTTCTCTTTATCTTCTACTTTTGAAAGGCATTTTGTTTACTAATTATGCCGTAAGGCATTCCCTTTAAGAAAGACTCTCTCGGGTGCCACCTTGCACCACTTTGCACCTTCAGATTTAATGTTAGACGATTGAACAAAAATCAGTCATTAGATTAATAATCAATTAATAGTTAATAATAATTCAAATTAAAAACCAGTTAATATTTAGTAATAATTAACATAAAATTTAACTATTGAAAACTCATTTTAACTTTTTTTCTTTCGTATCTTAATATTGAGAGTGGGTGATAGCAAAAATAAAAATAAAAATCGGTTCTGGGTACCCTGTATTATGGAAAAGGTCGAATACTTCTTGTACGAATCGGCTTTAATGTCGTTTTATTCTAGAAAGAGATCATTTATATTATCATGCTTCCTCCGGACAGCGAGCTAGGTTGGCATGTAGGTGATGCGCCTCCGAGAAAACATTCCAAGAAAGGGAAAAGGTGCCTTACCTATCATTAAAGATGATTAAACTATAAATAAGCCAACGATTTGCAGGCACTGGAGCTGGAAAAAACTCCGTGTGTCTTGGAGAGAAACCAAAATGGGGAAGACGATGATGGAGATGAAACACATTCAAAACCCTAGCCGTCACCAAGTTACTTTCTCGAAACACAAGAATGGATTGCTAAGAAAAGCATTCGAGTTTTCTGTTCTCTTGGATGTTGAAGTAACCCTTATCATTTTCTCGGAAACTAGCAAGATTTGTGAGTTTGCAAGCCACGACGAGTAAGTTGCTTTCTTAAAAGTATGTATTTGCTTGTAACTACTCTTGGCAAAGTAAGTATTATGAATTTATCCGAACAAACCATTGCATGGGGTGGAAACTGATTAAGATGGGTATCTCTATTGATCTCTTCATCATGCATAAAAAGTGTTCAAGTGGTTATGTTCCAGTATGAAGTTCAGCTATTGTGAGGATTTTATAGGCACTTAAAGATATGGCATAATATTTATCTGATTGGATAAAATAGACAGTTTAGATCAATGCTTCTCTGGTGGATATGTATTAACAATCATCTTTTTTCTGAGCATTGGGTATTACTAAAAACTATCAAACTATTTTTTGGACTCACCTTCTTTTGGGATTTTCCCAGGCTTTATGGATGCCCCTCTTTTGTCGTGATACATGGTTCATAATATTTTTCATTTGTGTTCTTCCTTTACAAGATAGTAGTTATTGTTCTTCCTCACAAGGTAGCAGTTATTTGAGTTTACAAGATAATAATTAACCTACTAAATAGGTCAGGCTTGTTTCCGGGTTGTGCTTTTACCTTCCAAAAAAATACAATATTGCTTAGAAATGTTTATTGCATAGTCTATTACTGGTTTTTTTTTAAATAACCACATGGTGGGTGCAACATAAAAATGATTTAGAAATATTTTTTTTTATGTTTCTATCATTGTTATGTGTTTAAATAACTACATAATATACTATATTAGTTTTACCATCATGAAATAGCCACATGCTCGATGCAACATAAAAATGATTTGGAATTTTTTTTTTTTTATGTTTTAAAATTGTTTTAGATATGAATAGGTGGAAATTGGAAAAAAAAATGATTGGAGATAAACTTTGTAAACGTTATTAAGTGAAATAAAAATGGTTTTAGATAACTTGTTCTACCTTAATTGTTATGTGTTCAAATAACTATATAATAATTTTCATCTCACTATTCTTCCTTTACAATATAGTAGTTATTGTTCTTCCTTCACAAGGTAGTAGTTATTTGAGTTTACAATATAATAGTTAACATACTAATAATGTCACGCTTGTTTCCGGGTTGTGCTTTTACCTTCTAAAATAATATATAGTTATTGTTCTTCCTCCACAAGATAGTCCCTCCACAACTATATTAGGTTTACCATCATGAACACTAGTATTTATCTTCCCATCTTCAAACTATTAAGGAAAATAATGCTTAGGAGGGGGGTCATCGTCTTATTTATTTTATTTTCATACATGTAGTCCAATAAGAACCATAATAAATTGTTTGATAACTTATCTGGCTCCCTATTGTAAATTCTTTTAACATGAATAAAGTGCAATTATCTATATTGTTCAGTACACACACACACAAGAACAATGAAGTTAAAGCCATGCTTTTGTGATACAATGGGCCTTTCATGCACTCAAGTACCACCTTCACTCACCACCACCTTGCTAATTCTTTTTTCTAGTGCTAACAAATTTCTACCTAATTGTTGGTCCTTGATCCTATGCCTAGTTTAAATGAATAAAATGGTTTCAAACATATATAACATCCTTCCAATGAACAAGGACTTCAAATGAAGGGAAGATTTATCTCGAAACATATATAACATCCTTCAAATGAAGGGAAAGTATATCTAGAAATAAGATTGTATTTATAATAATCCATGTTTCTCATGACACCACACATGGAAGAGATCTAACATTTTCTAAAAAAATTCTTCCATACACTATTTGAAGAATTCAAGGAAGGAAGGGTCATCCTATTTTCCACTCATTTTCTTCCATACACTACTTGAAGAGTTCAAGGAAGGAAGGGCCATCCTGTTTTCCATGCTTTTTCCTATACGAAAATTCCTTTGTACTTGAAAAAGGACATCCCCTCAATGAATATTTAATGCATTCACCATCAACCCTAAGCAACATAGGAGACAATAACTTTTCATGTTAGTTGTAGCTAACCTATAATATACTATAAAAGTTAAGAGACAAAATTAATCTAATAACGTAGAGACAAGTATGGAAACACCATAATTAACACGAACATTCATGGTGGACATTAATCATCTCTATCCTAACAAGTGAAGAGAATGCAAAGGGGATTAATAATCATGATTGAGATCTTATTCTTTCTAATACATATTTTATTAATAACGAGTAGAACCTTACTGTGAATGTAAAAACATTAATCATCTTTATCTTAACAAGTGAAGAGAATGCAGAGAGGATTAATAATAATTATTGAGATCTTATTCTTTCTAATACATATTTTATTAATAATGAGTAGAACCCTATTGTGAATGTAAAACACAATTATATTCTTGATGTAAGTTCCATATTAATAACGACTTGTGTGTTTTTTCTAGACATATATTATCACTTGTTTTTGTTATTTGTAATTTATTTTTCGTGCATTCTAACTGAGTTTTTGAGATTAATGGTTTAATTGTTATTGTGTAAAAAAAAAAAAAATCTTAATAGTTTTTAAGACTTTTAGCAAATTGATTGTTATTCAACTATGATAACTTCTTAATAATAATAATAAAGGATTTGATATTATGTTGTCAAATAATTTACATACATAAGACTTAAAATTATCAATCTTGTTTATATGTTATGTTATTAATGTTCATCTCAATTGTTGTTGAAAAGAGATTTCCCATATGACTTTAAAAGATTGTTAAATATAGTTGTAAGCAATATCTCATGTAATTTTGCAACTCTGGTCTAAGAAGAGTTTTGCCAATTTGTGTAGAAAATGGTGGTTATATTGGTTTTAATATATCATGCATAGTACTCATAAGAAGTATGACACTTAAGGTAGTAAGAAGTGTGGCCTTGATCTTATCCACCTCGGGTATGCTATAGTTCCTTTCTCGCATATTAGCAAGTCCAATGATAAGATCCATGTGATAATTTGTATCATCATCTTGCATTGTAATGAAGCAACAACCAAAATTATACACTGAGTTTTCTTCCAATGGATAGTGTTGAATTGAAATATTTTATTTAAGGTAGGAGAAGATGTGTAATTAGTAGAGGATAATAGGGATCATTAATGAGGAAAATTAGAGAATCCCTTTTCAAATTTATAGGATTCATGTGAAAGCTTGATGGTAGATTTTGAACACCATGTTGCAGTATGGTGATTAATTTGTCAATCAACTCATCATCATCATACAATGTAGAAGAAGGGTTCACATCTATAGTTTTCTTATTTGTGACAATCTTCACCCCTTCTTTTGGCTCAAAAATTGGAATATGCACTTTATCAACCACATGCGCCAATCTGCTTGAATTTGGATTTGAAGTCCAATCGGGAATGGGAATGTCATATGTATTAGCTTTTAAAATGGAGGTTGTAAGAATCAGGGACATGTGACTAAGATCATGGGAAGAAAAGTGGAGGGGCTTTGGGAAACGCTTGGGAGAAGACTAGAATGACACACCTTCTCTTGTAATTGCATCCTCGCGGAAGTTGAAAGTGAGTTGCTAAAAGTGGAGGGATTTGGGAAATGCTTAGGAGAAGACTAGAATGGTGCACCTTCTCTTGTAGTTGCATCCTCATGGAATTTGAACGTAATTTGCTTCACATAATTTGAAAATAGATCCTCAAACATGAATCCTCAAAGAGTTAGTGATTTGCAAATCTCATTTACTGAAATTTGATGTTTTTGTAAATAGTAAATTGTTCTAAGATTTGTTGCAATGAAAGATGGAAATGAAAAGTATATAATCATGGAAAGGGAAGGGGAGGGAAAAAGGAAGGGGATTTAATTACTTACTTGATTCTAGCCCAAGAGACACAATCTATAAATGTTAGATATTTGTGTGAAACCAAACAATCAACACTAGACTCTATAAGTTCTTGAGCCTTATTATCCCCTGCAGAGTTGATTTATGCTATGTATTCTTCTAATTTTAAAATAAAAGTGTTTGCCTCAGTTGGAGTTTTATCTAAGAGATCTTCAAATTTAGACCTTTCCCGTGTGAGACAGTGGTGAATATTACGTGGAAGTGAATGAAGCATGCACATGGGTGCCTGCTTTTTAGGGGGATCTTGTGATGCTCCATAGTTCTTAGTCAAGTGATGGATAGCCATTTGGGTGTTTCACTTGGTTCCCATTGTTCCAAACTAGCAATGGCTTCTAGAAGTAAACACACCTTGAATCTACATACAACATGGCAATGACGTTGTCCAGAGTATTCATAACAACATCAACCTCACCAATCTAGAAGGAATCACCAATGACATTTTCGGTATTTGGGCTCACATGACTCTCTATTGCTTGAACCTACAAATGTGGGTTGATTGCATTGGCTGCTGATGCTACCACTCTTGACATTACCTGCTTAATATTCCAATCCGGAAAGAGGAATTGTCTACTAATATTTCCCTTTTCAATAACGTTAACATTTGTTATAGTTTTCTTTCCTTGGCTCCCATGAGGATAAGTTCTTAGAAGCTCGCATCCCAGTGCACCATCCCCCATAGCAAATAATTTTTCATCTTCCAACTTTTTATGCACCTCTTTTCCAAATTCAAAAATCTAAGCATCATAAAGACTATTCAAAGATCTCACATCCTCTAGCCCAAGGGGTTCTATAGGAAGAGATTCCAATGAATCGAAATAGAGGAATTCCACAAGTAGGAATAGAGAAATTGATATTAGACAATAAATAATTGAATTCTCTTCTACCTTGCCCTTCCTTGCCTATATAAAAGGGTACACTTCTTTTTATATTTAAGAGAAATACATAAAAAGAGTAAGTAGGGTGCCAACGAAATAAAACTTGCAAAAGTGGATGAAACTTGCCATAACAAGATTTCACAACCCCCTGCACCAATGATTCCACCAAACATAGTTTCCATGGGATTCAACACTTGATGGGATCCACTTGAAAAATGTTTGAATACATTTACAAAAAAATTGATGTAAGGAAAAAGACAATTTGTATGAATTCTGATAACAATACATAAACAACAAACTAGCAAAAGACTACCAGTCTCTTCAAGAAACAATGGAGGAAAGAGAATTGGGACAATTAGGCATGTAAAACAATATCAATAATGAAATCCTTCCTTGAAGACTTATATGCAAAGGTTTAATCTTACATGATTATTTGCCGCAACACCTTTTGGAAGATATTTCAACAATTAATGGGTTGTCAACTTCATTTCTCTACTTCCTTTCATTTGCAAATGAATAAATGGGTAGACAAAAGTAATAAATTGTAGTCTGGTACAAGGCCTATGTGTCTCTACACCAAAAATAAACAGTGGGATTTTTCTTTCCATGCACATTTATAATCAAGTTGTTATGGTTACTAGTGGTTGGCCCTTACATGCTACCCATCTCTCTTCCTCTAATCGTTTCCCATAACCAACACAAGAAGCAGCACAAGGCATCATTCTTTGTTTAGAAATTGGCTTGCATCCATTCCCAAGTATTTGATGATCTTCGCACCCCCTAGGCTTGCTATAAATCACTCTAGGACAAAAACCAAATGATCAGACCTAAGTAATAAATTGTAGCCTGTTATAAGCCCTTTGTGTTCACTACACCAAAAATAAACAGTGCAATTCTTATTTGCATGTCCTACAACACAATTATAATAAGGTTATTATGGTTACTAGTGGTTGGCCCCATACAAGCTTCCCAACACTCTTCCTCCAGTTGACTCCCATCATCAGCGTCAGAAGCAACACATGGCATCCTCCTTTGATAGAAATTGGATTGCATCCATTCCCAAGTATCTGATGCTTTTCACACTCCCTTGCCTTGCTACAAATAACTCCATAATAGACATCAATTGTTTGTACCATTTTACTTAGGTGACTGAGTCTAATTTTATCTAGATAAACTGTGTCTTAGGGGGAAGTGACATCATAAACTCAAGCACGTCTACTATAGTCCTTGTAATATTCTCAAGCAAGTTGGTGTGAAGGCATGTCATTTAGATTTTCCTTGTTAAAATTGGCCCCACAATGTGGATATGTTAATCATCTCAAGCCCTATGAACCTCCTATTCTGGAAGAGGGAGTTCACATTTCCCACCCACCTCATAAAATTCTGGATTTTCAGCAATTTTTGGAGGAAGACACATTACTAGACATGTTGTCCCGGGTTTCTTTTGAACATAGCTTCCCACCCCTTGTTGAGAAGGTGAGGTCATTTTTGCTAAAACAGTGAAGAATTGATGTGCCACATCTGGCAATCATTTATAACTAGTCTTAATAGTTAGTTGTAGGATAATAAAGGCATGGTTAATCTTGAGCACTATGCATTTTTGGTTTATATTATTTCTTAGTTAAAGATACTCTGTCAAAACTAATCAGATCTCATCTTAGGTAAAATATTATAGAAGGGATTTGCTAAGAAGCATAAGATACAAATGTTTTGGGAATCAATATTCTTGTGCATTTTATGTTTGCAAGTTTTCGTCTTTAGTGTTTGAGTGTTATGTCTTATCAATCAGTCAACCATTTGATGAAGGGATGCAGATCCAAGAGTCTAGTAGTTTGCAAATGGGAAAGAGGTTGATATGACCTCTCGCGCTCCCAAAATATGCAGTAATCTAGTCGTCAGATCCAAGAGGACGAATTAATGACAAAGTATGCACCTGCATAAT
This sequence comes from Pinus taeda, assembly GCA_000404065.3. NCBI lineage: Eukaryota > Viridiplantae > Streptophyta > Pinopsida > Pinales > Pinaceae > Pinus > Pinus taeda. The sequence continues at coordinate 32,489 of APFE030239494.1, read as the reverse complement.
GAATTTTTATATGTCATGATTCTTCTCTAATTTATGCTTTACGGTGTTTCCTTTGCAACATTTAGTGCAACCGATAGTTTGTATTTTCAATGATTCTTTATATGTCACAATGCTTCTCGAATTTATGCTTTAAAGTGTTTCCTTTGCAACGTCTAAGACAATTGCTAGTTAACCTGTCAAACAAAAAAACTCAATGTTATATTGCCCGAGCAAACATGTATAATTATAATAATGGACTCAATGTTATACTACCTAGCCAAACACTTATAATAATAATAATGGACCCGCCTGCCTATTGTGGGCGGTTTTAAAACCAATGATGTCCAATAAATAAGACAACTATGGTTCTCCACAAAAACAAAAGGGAAAATCCCGCTAAATTTGGAAGTAACAACGTTATAGCCTAGATTTAGTCAGCGGAGAATCACACTAACAAAATAAAGCATTCATTTAAATTAAAGTAGTCAATGACATAGTTGAGGTAGTTAAATAAATATTTTATAAATGATGAAATATTCGTTTTTTGAATGTTTTGATTACTATTAAAAATTTACTTTTACGCAACTTATTCCTCCTTTTTATGCATCATTATAACCGTAGCTTTACGTATAGTGCCATTAGTTGAATTTCTTTTAAATGTAATACATTTTCAAATGTTTAAATTTATTTATATTAGTAGTGTATTGATTTTTTTTTACCATATAATCCATACAAATTATAATTCATTACAAAATCGAAATATTTTGAAGCACTTTCTGACATGGTTGAAAGGGATACTAATCTAGAAATTATCCTTGGGGATAATGCCACTTATCCTGTGAAAGGGACCGGGACTGTGACCCTCCACTTGTCTCAAGGACAATTCCTCCGTCTACAAGATGTACTCTATGTACCCAAATTGAAGAAGAACCTTGTGTCTGTATCTGCCATGGAAGACAAAGGATTCAATGTAACTTTCTCTGATGGAAAGGTACTCATGTGGAAGAAGAGCTTCAAGGAAGCTATCTCAATTGGTTTTAGAGTTGGTACAGTCTACCAGGTTGGAGGGAGTCCGTTGGGAGCTATGACTTGTGATATTATCCGTCAAACCGAACTATGGCACCGAAAATTTAGACACCTTCATTACAAGGCTCTTCTCGAAGCAAGGAAGGTGGTGACAGGGATGCCTGATTTTGGAAACAATCATGAAGGTGTATGTAAGGGCTGTGCTGAAGGAAAACATACAAGGGGAAATATTAATTTGAAATATATATATCTATTATCAATAAAATTAATATTATTTAAAATTATAAATAACTTTTTCTATACATATATATATTATCAATAAAATTAATATTATTTAAAATTATAAATAACTTTTTCCGTAAAATACTAACCAGCTGCCTTTGCGCTATTTGTTCCAATCTCCCTCTCCCACGACCAATCCTCTTTTGGCAGTCAGACCTACTGAACAACTTCGCCTTTGCGAACCAATACTGAGGTGAAACAGTAGAGAAAGGGTATCCCAAGAGCCCAAAACCTAAAAATCCTCTTTTGGCAGTCAGACCTACTGAACAACTTCGCCTTTGCGAATCAATACTGAGGTGAAACAGTAGAGAAAGGGTATCCCAAGAGCCCAAAACCTAAAAATGGCTGCTTCTGACCCTGCCAACAGAAAGAAGAAAAAGAAAAGTGGCAGGAAGAAAGGGTATCCAAAGAGCCCAAAACCTAAAAATGGTTGCTTCTGACCCTGCCAACAGAAAGAAGAAAAAGAAAATTGGCAGGAATCTGTCACTGAGATGGATACAGCACAAAAGAGTACAGCCGTGGTTTGGAAGATGGAAACCTATATCACCATAATGCAAGCTCCATTACTGGAGTATATGGAAAACGGTATTCAGTCCCAGCGAAATGTTTCGCTAGTTACAGAAAATGCTATAGGGGCAATTCGGCATTGCGTTATTGGAAATCAGCTGTATTTAGAAATAAGAAATTTTAGGTGTAGATATGATATTACGATGGAGCAAACGAAAAACCCTGGTTTTCAATACAAGGACAAAATACTCGAGCTTTCAGAATGTGCATGTGGTGAGCTCAATGCTGAGGCCAAAGAACAGCAGTCTGCTCGTGCAGAAGACCAACTGAAGATTAGGCATGAGCAATTTCTTGCTGGGAATCCTGTAATAAATCGAATGAAGTTTGATATTGACAGTACCAAGGTCGACTCCTCTCATGCAATAAAGAAAGTTGGGGTCGTGATGACAGAATCTCTTAAAAATGTGAAAGATAGTGCGGAAAATCTTGACGCCCTGACTAGGGCATTTCTAGGAAATCACCTCAACGTTATAAGCACAGGGAACAGACTTGCGGCAGTGGGAAGCGAAAGCGGATTAATGACTGTACATTGGAGAAAATGAAGAACCCTGATCTTCAATACAAAAAGATTCATATCATGACAAAATGTTCATGCTCTCCAAAAGTGCATGGGGTAAGCCCAATGAACCCCGATATATCTTGACAAAATATTCCAGCTTTCAAAAAAGTGCATGGGGTAAGCCCATTGCCAAGGCCGAGGAGCAGCAGCCCACTTATGCGGGAGACCAACTGGAGATTGAGCAGGAGCAATTTTTGTTTTTGGGAATCCTGTAATTAATCGAATGGAGATTGATAGCTCTGAGGTGGACACCTTTCAGGTAACAAAGGAAGCTAGGGTTGTGATGACTAACTATTTTAAAAATGTGAAAAATATTGTAGAAAATCTTTATGCCCTGCCTAGGGCATTGGTTGAAAATCATGAAAATCAACTCAACCTTTAGATGTCCAAGGAACAATCTTGCAAGCATTGGAGGCGGAAGCGGATTGAAAACGAGTGATTTTAGCATGAAGATAATTTATTCTTCAACTTGTTAGAAACCTTTTAACAAATCGAATAGAGATTGATAACACAGGTCGGCTGCTCTCATGCAATAACATGCAACAAAGGAAGCTAAGATTGTGATGATTGAGTTTTCTAAAATGTAAAAAATATTTACTAGGAGACATTGGTAGTTTATAGCACTGGGACGTCTATCTTCGTTATCCTCATTGAGACTGTGTAAAGAACACTTTGCAATGTACTTCAGTGAATATGGATCATAGTTTGCAATGTCAATGAACTCCCTATACTGCTTCATCTTTATCCCCTTATGCTTCAGTGGCATTAGTAGTTTGTGGTATGGATGTAATCACACTTACATGGTTTAGCTTATCTTAATTTTGCAAAAATGACGCATACACCTTTATTAAGATGACTAGGAACTTTTTTGGAGAACACTGCAAGCTAAAGAGTGCAGCAACTTATTGAGTGATTCTTCAACCTATCGTGTTAATGCCAATTGTTTCTGAAAGCACTTAAGATGGTTTAGGTATGCCCTCAATGTTGTTGAATTTCAAGAATTTACACCTCAAATGAAATACCATACCATACTCTTGTTTTGGATTAATATCTTCTAAGAAATTTTATTTTAAAATCTTATGGAGGTTATTTCATTTGTTAAATTATCAACTAGGTTGACAAAATGTATTTTTTTGATAGCTTATTATTTAGTAAAATCAATTATATTGACAAAATGTATATTTCTTGATAGCTTTTGATGTCAATCATGGAGATCCCCTTATAAAACTAATAGCTTGCTTATATGAAATTCAAAGAAACAGGTATGATTGTAATAAAAATTATTTGACCTTCAAAAATTTTGAGTTCAATTAGTTGCAAACATTAAGCATGGAACTTCGCGTTTGGGGTGATTGCCCCAAATGCTACTAAGTTCATTTCTAAGGTTGCAGGGAGAGAGATTATTTTGAGGGACACCAGTCGTTTCCATCCTTTTAAAGATGGAGTATGTAATTGTGGGGAATATTGGTGATACTAATTCTAACAAGCTACTAACATAGCAATATGATTGTGTTTGAACATATTGTTTTGGCTTCTGATACTTAGTGTAGTGTTCAAAGAAAAAATCTGTAACAATTGATCATTGCATAAGCCTAAATGCACATTTGTGTTTACTGCCCAAATCATGGGAGATGGCATTCTGCATTTGGGTCACAGAGAAAGGGTGTTTCAACGGACATAGCTTAAGATCAACTTAAGACAGTAAAATGCGATTTAAACACTCGACAATCTTTATGCTATGAGTGAAAGCTCCAAGTTTTGGAGGCAGCCTTCTTGCATGTTGACTGTTTGATGCGCTGATCAGATTTTAGGAGGTTGATGGACAGATTGAGCATGGGCCTTTTCTGTTCCATGACTGAGTTTGATTGTCTGAAAGGATTGGTCAAGGACCGTTGATGATCTGAGTATGATTGTATGATTTATTCCATATGGGCATATGGTCGGTACAATGTTACATATTGTCATGTTTTCTTTATTGCTAACCCTTTCAGCTCGATGATTAAGTAGGTCAAATAGACATTCTATTTGAGGAGCTTAGACAACAATATTCAAGTTCTCATCGATTTATAATTTAAATAATGAACATAAATGGATGCATATTTTTGTAAGAACATATATAACGCAAGGATCTTATACCTGCACCTTTTCTATGATAAGAATGGGAACAAGAGGACCATATGCTAAATCTGACTTCCTTTTCATGGGTGAAGTGGCATTTGGAAGAGAGGGACTGACGGAAGCCAGAAAACGTGTTTTATTATTTTTTATCTTGATCTACATTGTTTAGCTAAATAAAATAATAAAATAATTATTGCAATTAGTTGAGAGGTTGAATCTTAGTCCCAAGGGTTAAGGGTTAGTTCAATTAGTTGAGTTTTTGTTCGTAAGTATTGAGAGGTTACAGGGTCAATTTTCTGTCACCCCATTAAGATTAGGCCTGCTAATTTGGCTTACGAGATTTGATTCTTTCAAAATTGATATGCCTAGATTTTCCGGTAACCCATTTTCCCTGAACAAACAATAAATCAAAATTGACAAGTTGTATATTGAAAATTGTTCGATTATCTTGACTTCTTCGTGATATTGAAGATTGTTCGATTATCTTGACTTCTTCAGAACTTGGTCAATTTCAACAGTGGACTTGATTTTCCGAGAGATTTTTCTGAACAGTTGGATGTTCTCAATTGTTTCTATTAATTCCCTTGCTAAGTCCATTCCTTTGTCAAGTCCATTTTCCTTTCATTCCATTTTTCCTGGAGAATTGCCGGCCATTCTTACAACAAGAATCTGTTACCATTCTCGCAGGTCCTCCTGTGATGCTACTGCTCGTCAGTGTGGATAAGAGACGTACCGCTCCTCAATGTGGATAAATTAGAAGAGAAGTGGCATCAGCGGATCTGGTTCACCCGAACAATTCGTCATGGCGTGATCAGGCCGATTCTCAGTGCTCTTTTTGTCAATAACCCATCCTCAGTTCTCTTTTTGTAGCCTTTTATGAACTTTGGAATCCCATTGGTAGCTTTTTTTACCTATGTAAGCACTCATATAAACCAACTGAATTTAAACTGACAATTTACTGCAGTTTCTTGTGTTGATTATAGTGAGTGCTCGAGTTATAATTTTAGGGATTCTGTAAAATCATGATATTCAGGAAGAGCAAAACTGGCATTCATTCGACTCACGAGGCATGTTTGAATCAAAAGCCATAGTTTTACAACATGTCTTGCTGCAGAATTACTCTTCCTCTTGTCGATGATGAATTTGCTTTAAATACATCGTAGGACGGGTATAAGAGTCTAAATCAAGCTTTAGAAGCCAAATTTGAATTGTAATTGTTATTCATTACTCCTGTGGTATGTGGGAATATTTGGAAATATCAAAATATTATTAATTTTTTAGGATAATGCACTAAATAAGATAGGTAAGGTTTGAAAATTGATATTTAACATTGTTATTATGTGATGTTTTTCCTTTTCAAAAATTTTAAGTTTAGAATGGATGTTCTAATTATCATAGAAATAAATTAAGTTGATTTCTTTTAATAATAAAAAATTAAGATAACAAGGTGAGGCAAGTAGAGGGTAGGTCAGAGGTAACACTGGTTGATAAACATAATACTAGTCAATGTTTTTCTTTACCTCAGTAAAGAGCAATATATCAAAGTGTGAATGAAAATGTAAATAACTTTGTTTCATCAACTAAAGGAGATAATTACAGTTTTATTTATTTTTTTAATATATGTTATATGAACAATCTTAATATTTTAATTTATTTTTGGATAATAATATGAAATATTTGAAGTCAAGCTTCTGTGATCTATATCATAATGTATAAAATATTTTTTTTCGGATGAAGCACACTTGTTGGTTCGAAAGCGTCAACCAAAATCTTCAATGTGACTTCTTCCGAAAAAAAATATTTTATACATTATAATATGAAATATGCCCCTCTTTCTAATTGATATCCACTTTCAAACCCATTATAGTGCTCAATGCTATGGAATGATATGCAATATTGATCTGATCCATTCCAAGGCTATAAGATACCTTATCAACAATGGTCCAATCAACAACAATCTTGGTTTCAACAACAAAGTTAGGCAATGCAAACAACAAACTCCTTTATCCCCCCAATGAATAATCCTATTCAACCTGCCCCCTACCCAACTTGTGTTAAATTCCAATAAAAAGTGTGCTCAATTAAAATATAATAATTATATGAAAATTTTCCCTACAGTCATTAACACTCATGGATTTTCAAGAATTGCATTTTATTTAGACAGAGTGACAGAAGCTCTAATTTGATTTCTTATCATCGAATAAGAAAGTGGAGCAATTATAAAATTCATTTGCCAACTTATCAACCCAATTAAAACTTCTCCACTAGAGATGATACCAAGAATTCCACACCATGTGACCAAAGAGATGATACCAAGAATTCCACACCATGTAGAAAGGCTTGACCAAAGAAACTCTCGACTTCAACATGAATTTGATTTTTTATAGGATTAAAAAACCTACTCTAGAATTTCTTTATTTCAATATATTAAAGATGTGTCTCTATCTTAAGAAAACGAGAAGAAAAATGATCCTTAGGTGGTCCATTAGTTTTCCAACTTTATGCTCGGAAACTCTTTTACTCCTAAATACCTTGAGCCATAGATCCTTGTTGTAGAATCATGTCAAAATAGGGAAAAATATTAATTCAAACTATTTTAATTGATATATGACACAAGGGGTAATGGAAAATTTAGGTCTACAAATATAAGGGGTAATGGAAACTTTAGGTCTACAAATATAATTGTGACAAATATCAATTATGTTACAAATAACCAATATATCCATAATTGAACTAGAGGAGGTCTTAGAAGACATTATAGTTAAGATTGATCATTTGTAATATCCAATGAAATTAATTATTTTACAAATAAAATTTAGTTTAAGTGGGTATCCTTTAATATTTTAAATAAGCCTTATCTTGCGACAATCGATGCTCATATTAGTTGTAGGTCACGGGATGTGATAATTTGCCTAGGATTTTCCATTAAAAAGATTCTTTTATGCTTTCTTATAAGACTGTTCCTTGAATTAGAAGAATCATTATTGGTACATAATGAAGATGATCAAGTATTATATGAGACATCTATTCATCTTCTTGCTATTGTTGAGGAAATATTGGCTTTAAAAGACCTCAACAATGATATAATAATATCTATCTTCTTGTAAAACGCCGATCTTTTAGTGATGCAATTTTGATCCCATTATGATGAATTAGATGAAGAAAACGTAAACGAAGAGAGTTCTACTAATGCCTTAGTGCCTTTTTATGAGACAATAAGTCCCAATAAGGCAATATTGGCCTTTAGTTATTTGAATGATTACTTTGTAGCCAACGTTTCACTTCCAAGCTTTGAAGTTATAGAACTTTCACAGGAAAGTTTTCTAGTATTTGTACTCAATTGTAACCTATACAACCTAAGAAGTTAATTAGTCCTTTATAGGTCCACAACTATGCTTTTGCATGGGAATATCTAGCCATGAGAGGCATCAATCCTTAGTATTTGCACACATCACATCTATATTTAGGACAACTCTCATTCTATTTACCAAACTCAATGAAGAATCAATCCAACACTGAAGGATATTATCAAGGAAGAATTAAATTTTTTATGGAATATCAATTTTAGTTAGCAAATTTGAACAATGGATGGGTTTCTCCTCTAGCAATAGCCTTAAAGAAAGGGAAAAAATGAAGGATCTTTGTTAATTACAAGGAGCTAAGAAATAATACCATGAAAGAACATTTCCCATTCCCAACCTTTGTTCAAGTTATAAATGATTTATTCAATAAGAAATATTTGTCCTTCATGATGGTTTGAGTGTACATAACCAGAGACACATTGCTCTTGGAATTGAGATAAAACTCCATTTACCTACCCATGACGAACATTTTCCTATAGGGTGCTTCCTTTTGGTTTACATAATGCACCTACCATCTTTCAACATGGTCTTTTAAGCATTTTTCAGACTTATCCATGATTTTGTTGAAGTATATACATATGATTCTATAGCTTATGGTGACTCTTTTGAAGAAGTTATGAGTAATCTTAAAAGTTTCTTTAGAGATGCCAAGGAATGAATTTGTCTTTAAATAATGATTATTTTTGTGATGATGACCTAAATGACCGCATTCTAGTACATCATATCTCTGCTATCGGTATTGAAGTCGACTTTGCAAAAATTATGGTGATGCGGGCAAAGTGTATTTCAACATATTGGGGTACTCCCTAATATGAAGTTTCAATTAGACTTCAATCCATTTGGGATAGGATATCCATCCAAAATTGGTCTGACAACCATCACTTAAAATGAAAGGGAATGATTATGACATATAAAGTGTAATATGTCATTTTCTTCTTTTTTTTCCTTTTTTTTGTTTATATTACTCAAAGAAGTTGATTGACATGGATATCAAATTGAGCATGGAGGTATGAAACCCCTCAACATTATTTTGTTATCGCCTAGGAGAAATAAAAGACATTTTAAAACAAAATACATGTGGATCAAGGCCAAAAATGGCATGGCTATCTCCCCATACATTCTAGACACAAATACAAATGAAATTGTCCACAAAGGGATGAGTACTAACTCTAAACTTCCACACAAAAACTGCCCCATAAAATCATAAATATTTGGCAATTACATGATGCTTGGAGAACCTCCATGGACTTGGAGACTACCAAGCCATATCCTTCCTAAACACTACTTCATTGACAATTGACATGTGTGATGAGAACCCAGTAAAATCAGCCCAGAAACATCGCCTTCCACAAAAACCATGTATGTTGCATGCAACCATTAACATATACCAAAAGATATATATGACAAAACTAGTGTCCAATAATACCTGCTAGAATCACCCCATAGAAACACAATGTCGCGACAAAACTATGTTGTCATTATTTGAAGACCAAAATTCCAAGAAGAAACCTACAGAGGACCAAACTAGAAGTATAAGATAATCCCCATATTGCACCACCCGCCACCCATGCTCAATGATCATTATCTGATGACGAAATATTAGCTGAAACCCTTGCATTAGAGCCAGGAGGATCCATCAAGTCCCCACCATCCAAGTCATAGATTACATGACTGTCCACATGCGCCAAATGAGCGTAAAATCTATCCAGGAAAATCATATAATTCCTAATCATTCTTTTGGCATCCTCTAGAGAGGCGAAAATATCATATTTCTGCACTTGCTTGTCCCCCAATACCAAGCCCAACAAAGTCTTCATTTTCCAAATTATGTAGAGCCATTAAGTTTAAATACTATTTTCTCCTGTCTCTATTGTGCCCATGGTTCAACACCTAAATTGACACATCCTCTTAACAATTCAGAATCTGAGTGGGACCACCTTTCCTCTCATATATTGGTCTCAAGCTCGTAAATTTCCTTATGTGTTTCAAGCAGCAATGAGTTAAAATGAGTTGTCGTCAAGTCATGGGAAAAGCGTCTTGCCCGTCGTTGGCCAGGGTGAGTTCTTCCTCCACTTCCTCTCCTACTCCTCATCCATTGCCTTGGCAACATCATCGTGTCTCGGGGAGGAGACTCAATATCATTGTAAGGACTTCCTCTACCTGCAAAAGAACATAAAGGTCGACTCAACAAACCCTCCACAATACCAGGAAACCAAAAAAATAATTCATCACAATAGCACCATAAAAAACATAACCTTAGACAAAGACCCACTAGAGAGGGCAGAGCATAAAACTTCCTCAGCTAGAGACTCTACCCTCTTAACCATTGAACAAGAAAGGCACCACCCCGAGACCAAGAGAATTCGACATCTAGGAGAATGCAAACAATTACCCAATTCCCACACCCAATGCTTGACTCGCCACAACATGTAAACAACACAAGCAAACCATCGCAGACACTTCCAGCTACACCTAGCAAAACCCTCCTTACATCGAGAAAAAAAGGACCCAATACAAACCCTGACACTAAACTAAACCAACATTCCCCACGTTATCCCCAAACTAAAGAAGGCAAATTATACACAAAGAAATAGAATCGAGACTCTTAAGCTCAAACCCTCTAGAACATCTAAATAGGAGACTTAAGAAAAACAAAAGTGAGACCTGAGTTAGCGCAAAATGCTTACAGATTGAAGACCCCAACAAGACCTTTGGATTGGGCACTTCCACCTGTCGACAACACCAGGGTTCACAAACATCCTATACAACCACACCCTAAATGAATTAAACAACTAGAATTCCTTTCCGACCAATGCAACTCTTCACTACCCACAACACCAACACCTTCACACATGCCAACTTCATATAAAATTTACTCCAGAACGCTGAGGACCTTACCTCGGCTCCTTCCCTCTCTTTGCAAATTAATTTGTAGGCCATCAAAACCCATAAATAAACCCTCAACCAGCTATAGGACTGCATCTGAGGTTCTAGTTGCATCCTACTAGCATTAATGAGTTATTATGGGCTTGAGGGTGGTGGTCGCATTGCCCCAAGGCTGTTCCATTTGTCATTACACCATCATCGGTGAAGAGTGTACTATGTTTTTATTCTACATATATGATGCAAATTAATTGATATATATATATAATATATATATTATATATATATATAATATATTTATTATATTTTTTTTTTTTCTTTCTTCTAAAATTCGTTGTTTATTTTTATTTTTATTTTTCCTTAAGTTTTATTTATTTTAAAAGAAAAATGCACACTTTTTTAATTATTATTATTTTTTATAAATTTTTTAATTATTGTTTTATTTTAAATCATTTAAAAAAGAATTATAATTTTGTTTTTAAAATAATTGTTATATTTTGTTTTTAAACAATTTTTATTAATTAAAAAAGGGATTGGAAAAGAATTTTTTTATTATTTATTTATTTTTAACAAAATTCATGTTTAAAAAAATAAAAATTGTATTATGTCATTTTTTAAGGGTGTTTTTCACTATTTTGTGTACACGCATATTTCGTAAGTTATATTTAAAAAATATTGCAATCTTAGTGCCCAATTTAAAATGGGGCAAGTTGTCTTAGCCTAAGATTTAAAAGAGTTATAAGTTTAGGTTTTATATTTCTTGTTAAGTTGGCCACATTGTTCCATATATATCCACCTTAACTACCACACATGCATGTCAAGAAGTCATCCAAAGTAGTGTAACAACCGGCAACCAACTCTAACCAACCCACACATGTGGTCCTTGATGATGTAACTTTGAAAATGTAACTAGGTTTGGTCTTCATAATAACATGTAATTGTGATTTTTATGTAAATGATGTAAAGGAAGAAAACTAAAATTATTATTGTAATACTTGCCTCATGGGTTTCATGAGCAAGTAATTTTATTTTTAGTGATGGCTCCCATTGTGAGCCTTTAGGATTTGTCATCTAGTCATAAAAGTCAAAGAGAGTCAATATCATGTATGAAAAACCCTTCTTGGGCATGTTACAAATGTATATGAGTCTTTAGGATTGTCAAGTAGCCCTCCAAGACAAGCACAAGTTACCCCTCTTCAAGTCGGCCTCAAGATGAAGTGAAGAACTCATGTCGGCTTCACCTAAAATGGAGACACAACTATTCAAACTATCTTGTCGGCTAATATACATGGATAGATTACTATAAATAAGCATCTCAACCTATTTCACAGACAAGCAATTCGGATGACTAATTGCTGAGACAAGTTCGATGAAGGAGCTCAGATAAGGGTACGGGAACTTGGGCTAATTGTAGAGGCAAGTTTGGATAGGATTGTAGAGATAATTTCGGTAATCACAGTAAGCAAACTTCAGTGTTATCACAGTGATATGATCTCGCAACAACAAGGAGAATTTGGCGCTATCTCACAGTCAAGGGAAATCTATGTCTCAGTACAACAAGGAGAATTCGGTGCTATCCCAAAGTCAAGGGAAATCTCTATCTCGATGTCACAAAAATATGGAGAATTTGGTGCCACCATAGTAAGAATGTTTTGGTGTCATCACACTAGGAGGATCTCAATACTACCACAATAAGAAGATCTCAGAAAGAAGGTCTTGTTGTTGTAACATTTCATTGATAATACAAGAAGAAGACCTTGGTGTCATGACAACGGTGATAATGTCTCATTGCTAAGAAGGTCAAAGTGGAAGAGTACGTGTGCCTTGGTCTTGGAGTGGAAAATAGGTCAAGGGTCTTGGTCTTGGTATTTGTTAATTGGAATCCCTATAAGAAGAATTTGTGTGAGTTTTGCACTTAAAGAGTGACAAGTTTTGGCCCTAGATGATAGCCTATATTTTATGTCTCTTATCTCTTTATTTTTTATGCATTGGTAAATGTTTGATGAAAGAAGAAAACAATAATAATATAAAGAGAAGAATCTAATCTAAATGGTAAAAATCATTCACAAGCAATTGTCTCTCAAGAAAAATCACCTAATACTTGATTCCCTAGATTTCTCAACATGGTATCAGAGCTAAGGTGACAAAGTCAAGGAAGGGCATCTTATCAAGGGACACTCAAGGATCAAATCTTGAGGAAGTCATCAAAGCAAAGATCATCTTTAAGACAAGATCTACAAAGGAAGCATTATAGCCCTAGATCAAATAAGGAGTCTACAAATAAGTCTTGGGATCATCATCAAGAAAACATCATTGATCTTCGTCAAAGGATCCAAAGAGATATCACACTATGTGGGAACAAGGATCACTCCTGAAGAAAACTACCTAACTCAAAGACAAGTTTTCTACTCTCCATATCATTATAAACATCAAAGAAGCAACAAGGCGAAAGGAGCAACCTATCAAGTAAGTATATGACCTTATCTGAATCTGTCAAAATGTATTTTTGCAAGGAAATCAACAAATTGGTTGGGGCTTCAAACCATCTTGCATGGAGGAAAAGGACAGATCTAAATCTCATTGAAAATGAGGTCATGGATCATGTCAAAGTATCTATCACCAAACCAGGAGAAGAATATGCTCAAGAAATTGCAAAGTATATGAAATGGGAAATTAGGGCTCAAAGGATTATCATTGAATTCATCGAGGATCCCCTCATCCCATATGTATCTAAACTCGAAACTTCAAAAGACATCTATAACAAACTAGTAGAGTTGTATTTCGTAAGCATTGATGGAGAAGTCATCTCATTAAGGCAAGAAATTTACAAGTTGAACATGTCTAGGTAAGATGGAATAACTTTATACTTTATGAGGATATATGATATCCGAGATCAATTACAAGATCTGGGAGAAGTCATGTATGATAGTGAAATGACTACAGTTTTATTAAATGCACTACCAGAGGAGTGGGGTAACTTTGCTTCAAGTATTTATGGGAAGAAAGAAGCTACTTCATTCCAGGATCTATGGTCACTATGCAAGATTGAAGAATCTAGACTAAAGGCCAAATATGATGTGGGAATGAGTGAGAAAAATCAAGCTTATGATGCAAAGACAAGAAGAAAGGGACAATTTGGAAAGTTTGGTCCTCAAAAAAAGAAAAAGAACATGGTTAAAATCCAATGCTATTGATGTCAAGAATATGGACACTATAAAAGAGATTGTCCTAATATCAAGAAGGACAATAACAAAATAACAAGAGAAGAACCTCATATCAGCGAAGAAGTGGAGGAAGTTGAAAAGAAGAAGTCCAAGATAGAGGAAGTAAAAGATCTCTACTATGACTGAGATAGTCTTCCTCGTCTAAGTTCTTTTCAAATTCCTAAGTCTTATGTTGTAAGATATGGATATCATAATTCACTAAATGGGATGCATGAAGGCATCATAGAAGCATTGGGAACAAGAGATGGAGACATCATCATAGAGAAGCATGAAAGATGGTTAGAATCTATGGAATTCAAGGATATAGATCTTAAGAATCTTATTGGGAACACAAGTGGCAATGTTATCAAGTACAAGGTTCATCATACATTTGTAAAAAGGAAACATATTCTAATGGGGATACTTTAGATCCTCAAGAATCTTTGATGGAATCTTCATTGAAACGTTCACCAATCATGAGGGGAAGCAAGTGTTTCATCAAGAATTTCAAACTTGTGGAATTCATGGGATAATGGTATGATGACATAAAAATGAAGCAGTTCAAGGGATTGAAGCTCTTTCAATCAAGGAAGATTTTGCAGGAAGTATGGATGACCCAAAGGAAAAAAAAGGTATGTATGCTTACATTTGATATTGTGGAAGTCATGTCATATGGTTGCAACTAACATGGATCAATGCTCTATCTTGAGAGCATGATAAAAGTAAGGATATCCTCCCTCTAAGGCATGTAGGAATGCATGGGTCACATATTCACTAGATGAAATCAACATAAAATGTCCTCATATGAAGTATTAGGTGGTTGACTACAATTGAGGAAATATGATTGGAAGCTCCTGTGAATTTAATGTGCGAAGAAATGAAGGAAGAGATCATGGAATATGCAACCATGGTAAAGGCAATCAACATCCAAAAAACCAAGAACATTTGACTAGGATATCTCCATGAAAGATCCGAAGACTCTGATGACGTTTCAAAGGAAAAGAGACCCTTGACTATATATATCTTTGGGAGATGTGTCGATATGTATGCAGGTTGATGATACAAACTAGAAGATGTCATGATGAAAGACCATCACAAAGGTAATGTTGATTTTAATGCTCATTCCTTTATTTTATATCTGGATGGGTTTATGCAGGTTGCTAAGGGAAGATATAACCACCGATGCACATGTGGTAGGATGAAAGATCCTTAAGTAAACATGGCATGAAGAAGGCAACATGGCATGAAGGAAGGCCAAATATGGACTAATGGATCATTCTTCAATGATATGGTTGATTTATGGATGAAAGTGATGGATGGTCAGTGCCCTATGTAGAAGTCCCAAAGATGAAGACTCCTAGATAACGAAAACAAATTCATGACATCGTGAAGAGGATTTTTTCAAGCAACTAGTTGTCCCATCATCTCCACCTGAGGAGATGTTGTAGGTCCCTAATTAAGAGGGAGCCTGGAAACAAGTTTCTTACTTGGAAGAAACTTGGAAATTCCTAAGCCAAGAGGGAGCTTAGGTACATTATTTCTGTAGGAATGAGTACATTTCTTTATTGGAATAGATATATCCTCCCTAATTAAGAGGGAGAGATAGACACATAGTTCTTGCCTTCACTTGGGAAGATGGACTAGAGGATTGGGTAAATATATGGCATCTAATATTGTTTAAGGATGAGTTAGGGAATCCAAGATAAGAGTAGTCATAGAGGACCGATATTCTTTGAGCACAGGGAATCCAAGATAAGAATAGTCCCGATGGAACACACCCTGAGAACCCGAGTGGGGTATGTTCTGAGAGAGACAATGATGAGGGTGTGTATACGTCATTGGTCTCGCCAACATTGTGCTCAGATCTCATGGGATATAGAGTTTTTAGTCAAGGCCTTCTTATGTGATAATGTTGGTTGATATGATGCTATACAGATGCGTTACCAATCTGATTCTTCTTATGAGAAATTCTTCATATTGAGAATGACCAAGAACCATTATGAATACCTCCCTAGTTAAGAGGGAGTGTTGAAAAGTGTAACTAGTTTCGGTCTTCATAATCACATGTAATTGTGAATTTTAAGTAAATGATGTAAAGGAAGAAAAATAAAATTATTATTGTAATTCTTGCCTCATGGGTTTCATGAGCAAGGAATTTTATTTTTAATGATGGCTCCCATTGTGAGCCTTTAGGATTTGTCATCTAGTCATAAAATTCAAAGAGAGTCAATATCATGTATGAAAAGCCCTTATTGGGCATGTTACAAATGTATATGAGTCTATAGGATTGTCAAGTATCCCTCCAAGACAAGCACAAATTATCCCTCTTCAAGTCGACCTCGAGATGAAATAAAGAACTCATGTCGACTTCACCTGAAATGGAGACATAATTGTTCAAACTATCATGTCAACTAATATACATGGATAGACTACTAAAAATAGGTAGCTCGACCTATTTCATAGACAAGCGGTTCAGATCACCTGTAAAATTCGGATGACTAATTACAGAGACAAGTTCGGTTAAGGAGCTCAGATAAGGGTACACGAACTTGAGCTAATTGCAGAGCAAGTTCGGATATGATTGCAGAGATAATTTTGATAATCATAGTGAGCAAACTTTAGTGTTATCACAGTGATATGATCTCAGAATAACAAGGAGAATTCAGTGGTATCTCACAGTTAAGGGCAATCTCTATCTCGATACAGCAAGGAGATTTCAGTGTCACCATAGTAAGAAGGTTTCAGTGTCATCACAGTAAGAGGATCTCAGTACTACTACAATAAGAGGATCTCATAAAGAATGTATCGGTGTTGTAACATCTCAGTGCTAATACAGGAAGGAGACCTTGGTGTCATGACAGTGGTGATAATGTATCATTGCTAAGAAGGTCAACATGGA
Source organism: Pinus taeda (assembly GCA_000404065.3). NCBI lineage: Eukaryota > Viridiplantae > Streptophyta > Pinopsida > Pinales > Pinaceae > Pinus > Pinus taeda. The sequence goes on along the minus strand of APFE030239494.1, from coordinate 15,611 downwards.
GGAGGAATTATGTCTTAGTCTTGGAGTGGCAAAAATGTCAAGGGTCTTGGTCTTGGTATTTGTCGATTGGAATTTCTATAAGAAGAATTTGTGTGGGTTTTCCTCTCAAAGAGTGAGAGGTTTTGGCCCTGGATGATAGCCTATATTTTGTGTCTCTTGTCTCTTTATTGTTTATGCATTGGTCATTGTTTGATGAAAGAATAACACAATAATAATCTAAAGAGAAGAATATAATCTAAAAGATAAAAAACATTCACAATCAGTTATCTCTCAAGAGAAATCACCTAATACTTGATGCCCTATATTTCTCGATGGTAAGCAACAAAACAAACTCACACTTGTGAAGGAGTATCTCCAAGAAAATGACATCCCCTCCTAAATATGCTATAGAAATCACATGTGATGATGTGGACTCCATGTCACATTAACCAATGCATTATCACAAATCCCAATGCAGTGACACCTTTTTGAATGAAAGTACACATCACAATGCAGATACATGAATCACATGTTGTCATGGATACCAAGGTGGATACATGGACATTAATGAAGTGTCACAAATCCCAATGAGTAGTCACATTTATTATTGCAAGTACACAAGTCTCAAAGGCAAGTGTCACTAATCCCTATGTCACATGGTTCAGGTTCGAATTTGAGTTCGACAATCATTAACTTTGATTCGAATTTGATATTATTTTTAAGTTAGTCATTAGTTTTGACTATATATATATATATATAAAATTTGGTATATAATGTATTTAGAAAGGATTACTTTTATTTATATTGAATAAAGACATTTAAATAATAAATTAAGTTGTACTAATAAACTATATTTTAAGTATTAAATATATTTTATTGAAGTGTATATTATAATTAAAAATATTAATTTTTATTTATTATAATTTTATTTATATCATAAATAATTTTTAATATATTTACTATTTATAATTACTTATAAAGTTACAATAAAATAATTTAGTATTAAAAAAATTATATTAACAAAATATATTGTAATTTGTAATATTATTTACATTTCAATCAATTAAATTTAAGTTTAGGATAAATTATACCAATAAAGTATAATTTAAAATTAAATCATTTCATATCCATTATAACTGTTACCCACCACATGTGGGTAGGGTATATAGGGAAAAAATTATCCTAAATGATCCTCAGTCGACAACGAGTAGCCCCTTGTAGCCATAAGATAGCTCGATGTACCATTTTCTCCGCGACCTAATCCAACCATGTGGTCCCTCACCCACTTGTTATGATTGCATGTTTGAAGGTGGGCCTCCCGACCCCGAAGGTATGGCTTTTCATTGGTATGGTTAAGTAAATTTTCTTACTTTTCATAGGCACTTTTGGGCATGGATTGGTGGGGGGATTTGGTGGAAAGAGTGGGCTAGGTCTATACTCTTGTCTCGCTACTCCATTTCGTCATTAGGCTTGTTTCTTAGTCCTGTGAGATCTCCTTCACTGACCATTAGCTTTAGGGTTGGAACTACATGGAAAATCCTAATTTTTGTTGTGTTCCCGCCTCCCAACACCATTTACATCACTCCCTTACACACATTTTAGCCCCATTCATCTCTTTTCCCATCTGGGTCGACATGTGTCCACTAGGTCCACATAGGGTTAGCCTCCCCCTCCGCTTACCCGGACCTTGGGTTGGGTCTGGAACAATGCCCCTGAGGTTGATGTAGCTAAAAAGAAAAGAAAAAGCATAATTTGGCCACTCTCAACAGGAAATATACCACAAAATTCAAAACATGGTCGGGACATACAAATTTAGCACGTAGGAAAAAGCCAAACATGAGCTCTACCCTTATTCATGGTCATCACACTGGTTCATATGGGCCCTAGATAAGCCTAATTTACATTAAGGAACCCATGATTGTCCAAACCCCTGGTGGGAAATGAAATGACACACCTTAAAAAGGGATACCTATTGCTATATCCTACACATCATGTTCTCATCCCCTGGATCCCTGAGCAGTTATGAAGAAAAATCAATCAAAGGCAAAACACATATGAAGAAGGGTGAAAAACAAAAGTTGGGGTAACTCATGTACCATGATTTTCTCCCTCCACTCACATACCCAGGTGTGGGCTTCCCTTATTATAACCAGCCTTGTACCATGGCATGTGGCCTAAAGCATTCCGCTGGTCCCCACTTTATTCCATCACTATTTCACTTGCCACCTACCACCTAATGGATGTACCATGGAAATTTCACCCCATTTAAAGCTTGAAACCACCTAATAGGGTCCTTGATTAACCCCCTTATTAAGCTTGGAGACACTTGTACATGTCAAATCCCATTATGGAAGGGCATACGACCATGAAGTGCCCCATTGATTCCATGACTTGTAAGTTGTTTTACTTTATTATTCTAATGATTTTTTGTGTTGGAGGGCAATGGGATGCATTGGATCTCATGCAGGATTGCAGGTAGGTCTCCATTTAGGGCTTGGTCTCCATATATGGGGCCTTAGCCATCTAGAGGGCCAAATTGGCACTTGTAGGGTGAACAATGAGAGCCATGGGCCTCTACCATAGTAGAGAGTACTTCATGGATCCCCAACACCACGCATTGATTAATCGCGTTCCGCCTTTTGGATGAAGATGATGCACCCCGTTCACCATGCCCAACCGGCTCTACACTTGCACGATACACTTGGCAGTTGTTCCAGGCTCCAAATAAGGATGTGACTCACTACACGAGACAAAGGGAAGGCTTATATCATCATCCTAATTCTTATAGATGGTTTACAGGCATTTTCGATTGACTTAGAGACCCGTGAGGATGTCCTTGTGCCCCCACATCCACGTGGAAGCACCACAAGTTCTTGCATGGAAAGCAAGGGGTCAACCTCCTTGTCCACTATGTTTGGAATCCATTTTCACATCATGGCACACTTTGGACTTCATTGTGCCTCCTAAAAGGCTCAACAACTCATTATGTTGATCATTTTGCCCTCTTGGGAGGCTTATTCTTAGGTTATTGAGCTATCATGGTGGTCATGTCACCAAGGGATATTATTATAGCACATTATTTTATTATGTGGGGCTTAATTAGGCCAATTAGGCCTCATTAGGGATTGTATAAATAAATGAGAGGTCATTCATTTCTCTCATCATCACTTGGATTTGGTTGTTGGCTCTTGCGATAATTTCACATTCCCTTTTGGAGGACAAGTTTGGTTTCATGGAAAGAATTTTGATGTTTGGATTCTATTTTCTTGGTCTTGGAGCTTCATTATTGGCATAATTTGATGATTGGATATACTCATTTGTACATGTAAGTAATGTTTTTCATGTGTATTCTTGTTATTTACTTTTTCACATGGATGTTGTTGGGATTTTCGCTATATAGGTATGAATTTTACTATTATTCTATGCGAAATTGTGGAAATTTTTGTCTTTTGAAGCGTTGCATCATTGCATGTATCATGTATAAATGGATAAATGTTCCTATAGGTTATTTGTGTTGAAAATAACTTGATAAGTCATCAATTATTGCATATCGAAGTATAAAATATTTTGGAAGCTACTATCATGCCCTAATTGCCATGTGAATTTATCTAGATGTCTCCTTGATTGGGTGAAGTCTCTCCAAATCACAAGTTCATATTGACTCCATCTCTCCCAAAGGAAAGGCACTAATCCGTCACTGGTGGTCACCTAAACTCTTATTTTTCTTGCCTCTTTTATCTCTTCCTAGGCCTAGCTGCCATAGATCACCTAGGACATCAAATAAATCTCATTGTAGCCATCAAAACACTTTGTTTTTTGGTCTATAGCTACATTAGGGTTTCCTTTAGAGGCCCTCCAAATTTGAAGCAATTCCGAGAGTGGGATCCTAAGATATGCCCAAGGACCATTTATTGCCCTTGGTTCCCCTTTGTTATTTTCCTCATTTGGATCATTGCCTTCAATCCTCAAAAGAAATTTTTTACTTTGATCCTCTTCTCTTCCTTAATCAAGTCAAGCCCCTCCTTGGTTAGTCAACTCCATATCCTTGACCTAGTTTTGGGTCCACTTGGTCCTTTGTGGTCCCGCAACTTTATAACTCTAATTTCACAGAGATAACATGAAAGCCAATTCTCCATGAGAATTTTTCAGCCTAGGAATCATATTTACTAGATATGTTCCCAAACCCTAGCCTCGAGAATCCTATTATCCCTTCCTAGAGAGCATATCACCTTGTTTATCTAACAAGAAATCCAAATAATTCAATCTCTCTTGATGAATAGGCCTTAGGAATCACTCTAGATCCATTTACATATCCATCCTTCCTAGTGATTCCCCCTATATCGGGTCTCCTCCCATTGGTGAAAGTATGTAAAGATCAGGGAGCCTTAGCTAAGATGATAGTGGGCTATTTCTCCATTGTTTCCCCTTGACATAGTAGTTGCTCTATAGGATCCCCTCTTAGGACCCCTTCTAGTTTGAGCAGTAACATCTTTGGCGTCAATGTTGGGGACATGAAACATGTGTCTTTTTCTCCATACGAAAATATCGATATATCATTCTTGTCGACTCCATTGGAAGAACAAATCCCTAGTTCTTCATTGGTCTTTAAGGTCAACGCTTGTAGGTTGAAGCAAGCATTTTTCAAGGAAATTTCATTCACCCTAACAACTCCCATGTCATTAAGGACCCAACAACATGTTGACCACATATATTCTCGCCATAGATATGATAGGGAACCCAATATATCCCTCATTAGAATCCATGAAGAATATGCCAATGTTCGATGGGAATCCACATTCCACAGCTAATCATGTTATAAGGTTCATAAAGTATCTTTCAAGGAAAAATATAACCCAAGCTTGTGACCAAATGGAATTTTTTGTCCTACCCATTGCCCCCAATACTAATTGGCTTGAGTCATGTGAACCTAAAAGCATTCCTTCTCTCTCAATGTTGGTTTTGCACTTCCTTTTGCATAAAGGGTTGAGTTTGCAATCTCATGAAGACATATGCCAAATGTTCGACGTGGCCCTCCATGAGGAGGAAGTTATTGAATATGGTTTTATGCTTGAGGAAGGATATCATAATCATCAAGATCAAGTTATTGATGCATACCTCTATGATTGTATCGAAAAAGAGACTCATGAATAAGAAAACATCTCCACTGAGGATAACGAAGAGTTTGATCTTGAAATCCTCCAAATTCTGCAAGAAAGAATAGATGAATATAGTAGGTCATGCAAGGGGTCATTAAGGGAATATAATGCTAATGACTTATTCTTCCATTTATATAAGCAAGAGGAGAAGCTCTATAATATGAAATGTGAATATAACAAGAACCCACTAACGATCTCCTCCTAGACGCATTATACCAAACTCATGTAACAAATACCTTAGTTATTGTTCTCCAAGAGAAAAGGAAAGAAGAGAAGTCTCGCTTGCCTAGTAATGAGGACAATTTTGAGGAAAATCAAGATAACCTAGCAAGCAAAGATTTTTTGAGAAATCTTGATATGAGAGTGGGGTATGGTTATAAAATTGAAGATCCCATAACATCTCGAATCCATAAGAATGAGCCCATGGAAGAAGAAAATGATCCACCCCTTCCGAATGACAATGGAGCACTTCCTTGTTATTGGAGGGGTATCTTCTTTATGTTCCAAGATGATTCAATCAAAGAAGATTCTTCCAAAATTGTGTCTAATTCTAATGACTTTAAGGAAGATGCTTTCTTTCTCCATGCCACTGATAAAGGGTTTTTATTCATGTTTGAGCATTCCTCCCCTTAATATGTCCATATACCAGAAATAGATGTTTATGATGAGGTTCATTCACCTAGTTTTGATGAGGAACTAGTTCCCCCATGAAAAACTAGGAATTCAAGTTTTTCCAAAAATGTGATGATGATTCCACTTCTTGTTTTCCCAATAACCAAATGAAATCGTCTTAAATATGTCTGGGTCATTCACTCCCTCTGAGGATGATAGACCCGATATATTTCTTCATAAAAGGTTCATGTATTTGATCATTGACATTTCCATTTTTTGGTTAGAGGATAAAGTTCAATCTTCTTGGTTGGTGTCTATCCCTTCTTCCAGAGTTCCTTTCTATGCCATGTGGGTCTCTTGTTTTCCCACCTTCCGCCCTCGAAATCCCTCATATTGCTCTTCCCATTTTTTATTTGGAATCTATTGCATAAATAATCATAGAAGCACATGTTTTTATACTGATCAATTCACATGTTGGTATCATTGGATCTATGATTATACTTGGGACTTGAAATTCTCTCATATGCATGTTAAGGTAGGATATATTGCATATTGATTTTCTCATTAGAACTAACATCATATGATATTATCATGGTATATTAGTTGCATTAAAAAAAATCATTTTATATTCTTGTCGATTTTATGGCCTAATACTAACCATGGGAGATCACAAGGCACTCGAAAATTATGTTTCCCAGTGTACTTGGTCTTTGATATGTGCAAGTAACATGTTTGTGATACCAAGTGATTGTTGGTGTTCTCATGACCTCTCGTTCGGGTAGCTTCACACACCCTTCTGAGATTTCATGTTCCAGTTGGAGCAAGATGTTACCACCACCTATGGTAGGGTATATAGGAGAAAAATTTCTCCTAGATGCTCCTCAATCGATAGCCAACATCCCCTTGCACCAACCAGATAGGTCAATGTGCAATTTTCTCTACCACCTGAGGCATCCATGTGGTCCCATGCCCACTTGCTATGATTGTATGTTTGAAGGTGGGCCTCCTAACCTCGAAGGGAAGGCTTTTCATTGGTATGGTTGAGTAAATTTCCTTACTTGTATTGGGCACTTTTGGGCATGGATTGGTGGGGGGATTCAGCATAAAGAGTGGGCTAGGTCTATACTTGTCTCCACTACATAATTTTGTGGTTAGCCTTGTATCCTAGTCCTGTGGGATCTCCTTCACTGGCCATTAGCTTTACAGTTGGCACTACATGGGAAATATTGATTTTGGTTGTGTGGTCCCACTACGCAACACCATGTACATCACTACCTATTGTAAAATGTAATTAGGTTAATCTTCAATATTGTACTTGAAGTCAAAATGTAATATATATGTCAAAAAAAAGTAAAAACAATATTATTATTATTTTATTTGACTTGTTAAAGAATGGGGTTCATGCTTGGGTTAAATGTATAGGTCAAGCCTCGATTGCAGGCTTTAGGTTATTGTCTAAATCAATGTTTAAAGACTCCTCCATCCATAAAAGTCTCCTTGCTGCCATCATCAAGTCGACTTTCTGCAAATATTCTCATGTCGTCCTAACTACAGTGACACAACTCTTCATCAACACATGTCGAGCTATTTTTGTATGGAAACAACTATATATACAAGGATGAGGACTTTGCATTATGAACAAAGATTTTCAGATCAGAATTCCAGAGCACATGTTTTGGTGATACAAGTTCGAATGAGGGCAAACATTTCGGTGTTATTTCAGAGAGTTCAGATAGGGCATCAAGATGATCTCCATGCTCTCATAGATCAGTGTTAGGCCTCCACAGCTTGGTATGTTCTCACATGATTAGAGGCTATTACAGTGACCTTTGTTCGATGCTCTCACATTACCACAGTGACCTCATCTCGGTGCTAGTACAACTACTTCAGGTTGATGTTATTACAGTGATGCTTTTGTTGAAAAGTGTAACTATGTTTGATCTTCATAATGACATGCAATTATGATTTTATGTAATGAGATGTAAATAAGAAAAATTAAATTATTATATTGACTTGCTTCATTGGTTTGATGGGCAAGGGATTTTGTTTTTGAGTCAAGACTCCCATTGAGATACTTTAGGATTCATTTATCATCTAGTCATAAAATGTTAGAGTCGTCATGTAAATGAAGTCATGTTACACTTTGTAAAAGGTAAACCTTATCTATGTAAAGTATCCTCCAAGAACTTATCACCCAACCTCTTCAAGTCGACCTACAAAGGATGAAGAAATTGCTAGATAAATTCAACCTAGCTTTAGTTGTCAAGTCGGCCTAAAGACCCAGTGAAGAGGAGTATATATAGAAGAACTCAACCTCCATTCAAAGCAAGCAATTCGATCTGAATTCAGTCTAAGAGAAGTGCGAAGAAAAGGTGTAAAAGTGTTAAATTTAGAAACTAGGGCCAAACTCCATCTTGGACAGCTCATATGATGCAACTAACATTTTTATTGGATTCCTCTTTCCGAGACGTGTAGGATTGATCTAAAGATCATCTCATTCTCACATGTACAAATGGAATTATGAATTTCTTTCTATTATGGACAAATTGTCAAGGTCGGTGAGCAATCTAATGTAGGCTCAGAAGCCAAAAAGACACGTTTATTCATCCTCAACATTGCATATAAATATAAGGAGTGTCTACCTCATTTTGACACTCATCTCACACACATCTCTCTCTCATCTGATTGGGTCATACACATTTCTGGGCATCCTCTCTCTCCACACCTGGGAAGGACAAGATTGTAATTTTCTGTTTTGGGCGTTGACAAAATTGCAAGAGGGTTTGCTCAGCGTTGACCAAGTTGCAGTTGACTGAGTTTGATTGAGTTTTTATTGGGGAATATTCTATTTGGGCAGGCTGCATTTCTAGGCATAGAAATCGAGGCATTCAAACTTGTTTGACCAGTGTTGACTGCAGGTTTGACTCTGTGTTGACCAAGTTTGACTAATATTTCAAAACTTTTTTGGGCTGATTTGGACTGGTGTTGGAGGCTAAGTTGACTGAGTTTAACTGAGATGATTTGGAGGAGAAATTATGCCACATTGACCAGCGTTGACTTTCTAGTTAGGGCTTCCTGTGACTATTGTTTGACTGGACAGATTTGACTCTGATTGGGCAAGTGAATTTTGTATATTGTGCTCTCTATTGAACTTTTGAAGAATAATAAGAAGAATTAATCAAAGGGTTTCCCCACATTGGGGTTTGTCCCTGGCATGCACCACATCTTGTGTCCTCTTGTCTTAGCTTGTCTTCTACTGTTTTTATTCATGTTCTATCTGCATTTACTATCATGTTAATGTGATTGCTGATCTTGAAATTGATATTGGGCTAATAAGAAAAATTGAAGTAAATTTCTCTTAATCATAGAACATACCATTTTTATGTAGAATTAACATGGTATCAGAGCTGAGGTGAAGACAAAGCCCAAGAAAGATTGAAAAGAGCAATCACTGAGATTTGTTGGACAAGGACAAGAGTCAATGGCCTCCGCATCTTACTTCAATCCTGATGACAAGCTCAATGATAAGTTTTATTATCATGCATGGAAGATGTCTCTTGATTTGACTTCAGAAGAGCATGATGTCATGAACTATGTGCAGGGAAAGATCACCGAACCTCCTTCAAATGCACTGGCTGCCACTAAGACAAAGTACAACAAAGGTAAAGTCAAAGCAAATAAGATCATCAGGGATTCTATTAACAAGAATTTGGTTGCATATGTTTCTAATTTGAACACATCCAAGGAGATGTATGACAAGTTGTTTGGCATGTTCAAGGTTAGCAATGCAAACCAAGTTCTCTTCCTCAAGAACAAGTTGAAGGACATAAAGAAGGGAAGAGGTGAAAATATCCAATCCTACTTCATGAGGATTACCGAGATAAAAAATGATCTTCTTTCAATCAGAGAAGTTATTGTTGATAGGGAGTTCACTCTCATTTCCTTTGGAGGTCTCCCTCGTGAATGGCATGTGTTCAACATTAATATCCTCAACAAAGACATGATTCCAGGTTTTGAATAATTGTTCACTAGATGTTCTCAAGAAGAGACAAGGATGATGGAAATGGACATGCCTTCAAATAGGAAGGATCCCACTGCATTCCCCACTCATGCTAGAAAGAAGAACAATGCAGGTTCAAAGAAACAATGTTAAGGAAGATTTGGATTCAAAGATGGAAGGAAGGGAAGATGCTTCATTTGTAACAAGTTTGGCCCCTATGCTAGGGAGTGTCCTAATAGAAGGGATACACCTCATGATGATGACAACCACAACTACAACCACAACAATTTTAGGGGAAACAACAATCAAAGGAATGATAGGTTCAACAACAAAGGAAAAAGGAATGCTCTCGCTACTCAACATGGAAATGGTCGACCTCCCAAAAGATCAAGAAACTCCAAGTATGATGAATCTAATGTTGTTGATAACAAGAAAAAATATTTTTTTCTTATATCTTCCCTCTCTACTGCCTCTCCTCTAGATACCTTGGGAAATTGGTTGATTGATAGTGATGCCTCAAGGCACTTCAATGGGCATAAGGAAACTCTTTCAAATCTAATAGAAAAGGATACAAATTTGGAAATTATCCTTGTAGACAATGCCACCTACCCCATGAAGGAAGTTGGAAATGTTACTCTTCAATTGAATCAATGTAAGACCATTCATCTACAAGAAGTTCTATATGTACCTGATCTAAAGAAGAACCTGGTATCTATCTCAGCGATGGAGGAAAAAGGGTTCAAGGTGGCATTCATTGATGGAAAGGTATGTGTTTGGAACAAAAATTTCAAAGAAGCATTTACTATTGGATTTAGGGTTGATAGCCTATATCAAGTTGGAGGAAGCCCACTAGGAGCTGTCTTGCGACCGTCAGGGGTTGGCTGACTCTCGGGAGTATGGATAGGATTATCCAGAGATTCCAGGCTAGTATCAGAAAGTGACCCAGTATCTGAGGGAGGTGGAGGATAAGATGACAAAGGTTGAATGCTTAGAACAATTCCAAGTTCAACACCTTAGTCCTCAAGCGACTGCAGTAATTTAGAAAATGGCTCCTCAGACAATCTTTCAGATGAAGGAGAGGAAGAGGAACTAGGTGAACTGGACGGTTCGGCCATAATGGCTTTGCCTCAAATAACAGGAACATAGAGATAAATTCCAAGGCTTTAAATATAATTTAAAAGGAATATTCATGATTTGGTCTAGAAAATACTGACATGGATATTATGAGATCGTGGGCAACATTTTTTAAGACGCATAGACAAACCGGTGCTCTTTCATGTTTTAAGAGTTGATAAGGAATCAAAGGTGACTCTATCACTTTCGATTTGAAGCGAGCTAGAAAAAAAAAATGCTCGGATGATCTTTTAAGCTTAAAGAGTCAAAAATATCAAATGACTACTCAGGATGATCTAGGTAAAAAGGATTACCAGGTAAGCGTGAACTACAGAATACCTCCCGGCGAATCGAGAAGTAAGGGCAGGGGATCTCCCTGAATGTTTTGTTCGGTGTATCATGTTTACAAGGCAATAGACTCGGCTTCCTATGGATAAAGGATTGCAACCTAGTGGGGTCTCCCTTTATATACTCGATGGTACGGGGAGCATAAGTCCATACTAGCACTGTCTAGTTTTGAAGCGAACAACAGCTGCTAGGTTTAAATACGCTAGAAAATGTCTCTAGCCTAGAAATTCTAGATGTGATCTTAAGGTTTCAAATGCGCCTTAGGTTAATTGAGCTCATTTTAAAGTTTATCTTAAATTATGTCTCAGTTTTCGAGCCTTAGCAATGTGACTCGAAAAATCTTATATGCAGCTAAATGAGACAATACTCTTTCAATTCGATGGATTGTTTACACTAGAGAAGGTATAAAACACAATAAAAAGCAAACAACCAAGCAACTGAAAGCAAAATGATTTTTTCACTACTTTACTTTTTGAAAACAAAATAATGAAAACCCTTCCCATTTCTTATTTTCCTAACAAGTGCACTTCAAGCAGTCCTTCCAAAGGTAAAGAGAATTAATTTTCTCTTTAAATGCAAATGCAACTCTAGTATTCAATGATGATAACTAATGTAACATATTGATGCAACAAACTAGAATTGTGTACTTTTCATAAAATGACAAAAATAATTTTTTTGTAAAACACTTCAATGAGAAAGTTTTCGAGACAATCAACCCTCAAGAAAATGAAAAGACACAAAAGAGATTTTCTTCCGACCCAATGACACAATGACTTTACCAAAAACAAGACAAGCAACGTGATCTATGCCGGAAAAGAGACGTTCAAACAATCAAATGAAACTTTTCAAACTTGAATGATGGAGATCGAAGCAATAAGAGGACTACAAACGAAATGAAAGGAGTAAATTCACCAACAACTTGACTCACTGAGTTCACAATCAGTGGGATGGATGACAAGTTGGATGTCCTAGAGCCACTAACCATCCATGAACTCAAGAAATCAAGCAAAAGAAGGAAAAATAACAAGCACATAAACCAAGCCAAATCAAGCTTTCCAGTCAGGGAGAAATAGCCTGAAACAAGCTAAGAGGCATAAATCAAGAGATCAAGACACACTGGCTAAGGTCTGGGGTAAACCCTAATCTCCATCTACATGCATCTACGTGACTGCCTAACTAACAACAAGCACCAGAGGGGGGTTAGCGTGACTGTTTTTGAGAAAGTCGTTCCGATCAGCGCGACTGTTTTAGAAAAAATTGCGCTGACTGAGGATTCAAAGGAAAAAGTAAAATTTTCCTCAGGTAAAAACCAGACTTGCTACTATAAATTTTAGACTTAGAGAAATAAACCAGGCAAAGCAGAGAACACTAGAGGGAAATGGTGATAGTATAAAAGTTCACACAAAACCATGAAATTACAATCAATCAAACAGAAGGATGTTTTCCCCAACGGAGTCACCAATTTGTGATGCAGGTAAATTCTAAGTGCGGACACAAACAATTCCTCTAGCCTGAGAGAGTGGGTCTAGTCACAAACAAACAATCTACAAAAGATTTCTTTAGGCTATAACCAATTAAGAGGGCCTACATCTTAGAATGCTATTCCGCTTGGTGATGATGCTGTTTCCTCGCTCCAGCGATCTTTCGTTTCCTTCCTACGTACACCTGAAACAAGAAAACAACAACAAACAACAAAAGTAATAGCATACAATATTGTATTTATCCTACCTAACAAGTCAAGAAACATTAAGCCATAAATATGTGAGATGACATTTCATGTAGGAAATCAATCGATAGTTGCATCTATATTAGTTCAAGAAGAGATTACAACCGATGTCTTGATGTTGTTGTTCTCCTTTGACATATCCAGGTTCTCGCACTTTTGCTAGCATCTCATGAATAGCCTCAACAATGGTAGTCACAAGGCTCTTCTCTTTAGTCTTCACACCAAACCAAACTCACAATTCTCTCTTAAACACAAACTAGAAAGCTACAAACTATGGGTAGCTCGCTGACTACTCCAAAATCAAAACTTCAGTGAGAACTTAATTAGGACTAAAAGCTAACTTGTGCTTAGGAAAAAGAGAGGTTTAAATAGATGGGATGGAGGGGAGATGGTTCCTCTTCTCGTGGGAGAATGCCTTATCTCTTGGATTAGTTCCATCCTAATAGGGGAAAGGATCCCAAACTGACCTCCTCGACTCCATCCGGCATAACCATTTACCAAACTTCCATTACGAAGCTTCTAGAGTTGGAAGCTTTGGCTCCATATTTAAAAAAAATTCCAAAAGAGGATCAGCATGACTGAGAAAGGGCTCAGTCGATCTGATCGACGCTAGGGATAATTGTAAACCCTGCATATCGACATGAGGAGGACATGGGTCATTAGCATCGGTTTTGTAAACTGGGATAAACAAAATATTTTTGGGAAATGATGCAAAAGGGAATTATTCTGCTCATGAAGAGGGACGTAACGGGAGTTTCTTCATGATAGGAAAACATGTTAGGTACACTGTAGAGGTCCTCCAAGATCGTGGGTGGGGAGTACAGGTACAATGACAAAATGTTGTGTAACAAGGTAGTGCAAGTCTGTAGGACACTAGACCAATCCTCTCAAGTATCTTGAAAGGCCCACAATACTGAGATGTTAACTTCGTACATGACCCAATCCTCAAGGGTCTCTTCTTGGGCTTGAGGTGCAAGTACACATTGTTAGTGTCAGTCTTTCTAGCCTTCCTCCAGTGATCAAATATGCTCTTACAAAATGATTTTGAAGTGTCAAGGTCAAATTTTGTTATTTCAGTGAGTCTTCAAGCAAAATTTGGTCACTAGGCATTAGGTCTAGGGTTTGCTTTAACTCCTTCTAAAGTTGCCCAAATGCAAATCTATGTCACTATTCAGCTGAGTCTATCATCATTCATAGGGTTGTCATTATCATCTCATTGTCTAATGAGTCATTTTACACCTTGTTCATGCTTCAGCTGCGCCTAGGTAAGGTCATTTCCCTCTCCTAGGGTTTTTGAAGGCAATTTCTCTTGGACGGTCAAATCATCGGAAAAACTTGTTTCCTAATGTTCATACACCTTCCCCTATCCTTAAAGTACCTTACCAAATGCTTCCCATCACTGAGATTCCCAAAATTCCTCATTTTTCGCACAAACCCTAGTTTCTAGCTACAACCTGGCAATTTTCTAGGTTGGGCCTGTGTTTTTCCCTTTTGGACCCCTTCCCCTTACTCAATCTCTGAGATTCCACTTTCCCCTACTTCCTAACATCCCTCCCCACTCCTAAAAATTTCCTCAAGAATTTAGAAGCCCCCTGTCCCCTTCATTTCGCTTCATTTCGACAAAATTCCTTGTTTCACACATCGGGACAAGTTTCACTTAAATGATATTTCAGAGAAGTCAAAGATGAATTTTGGAAAACTAAGAGATGTTTTTGTCCATAACATGCCAAAGAAGAAAAACCTCTTTCACTTTTTGCACAAGTGTCATGGTTTGAGAGAAATATCAAGAATACCATTGCCTCAGGAGAATCAAAGACACCTCTGAAGTGACCTTGGGAAAATCAAGTTTTCTCCTAGCTTGGTTGGCCAAATGATTTTCTTGATGGGTAAAATGATAACTAGACTCAAAGATCCTTCCAACGAGCCCACTTTTGCTCAATTCTGACACCAGGAAGGCCTTCAAACAGAGCTGCAAATGTGCGAGACCTTTTGAGAGGCCTGCGGACCCTCTGGGCGGTGCGAGACCTTTTGAGCGCCCCTCCACAGTGCAAAAATATAACTGGCGAGACCCGTTGGGTGGTGCGAGACCTTTTGAGCGGCCTGCGAGACCCGTTGAGCTGACTTGCTGCAAACTTCAAAACAATTGCCCAATCTTCCTCCAAGTCATCAAATTTGTTCAAGGTAGGCTCTTTACACATTGTTTTGGAGGTTGGTGATGGATGTAAGCCCTCATGCTATGATTTTAACCTCAAATCATGCAAGTGAAAGGACATTAGGTGGCTGCAATGTTAATGAGCAAACTTTGCTAGGCTTTGTGTTGTTTCAAGCTATTTTTCCCTTTGGTTTATTTCCCTCCTTTCCCTTTCACTCACACTTATAGGTTCATCCCTTTTTCCCATATTATTTTATAAATAAAATGCAAATGCTAGAGGAGGAAAAGGTGCTTGATGAGTTGTGGAGGATTCGTAGTGACCGAGTCCTAAACCGAAGGAGGCCCAGTGATCCATTGCCTGCTGAGCGAGAATCCATGCTCATCCAGGTGAATGCACATTCAGAGAGGCTGTTGGCTATGGCCAACCAAGAGAAGAAGCTGTTGAGAAACATGAAAAATCACTATTGGGCGAGGATGCATGTTTGCAAGGCCAAAATGAAAATGCTCCAAGGACGGTTGGCCAAA
>APFE030239476.1:0-11671 GCA_000404065.3 Pinus taeda | reverse complement strand
TTTGTGATGCTGCACTCATGGCCTAGGGCAACCCTTCCTTCCAGACCTGGTCCAAAATCTAAAAAACAGTGTTTTATTCCCTGTACGCGACACTGCCCTGAGTTAAACGCGTGTGTACGTGGGTTCATATATACCCAACCCGTGTATATGTATTAAAACACTTAAAAATATATAAAACTCCTTATTTTCGGGCGAAGATCGCGGGTTTTACCTACTGATCACCTGTTAGTGCCCGTGGTCTCAACTGTCCCCAACCAATTCCTAACTAAAAAACTACTTTGGAATTGGTATAAAAGGACACCAAAAGGGAGGCCTAAGGGAGGAGAGAATATAGAGAAAGGTTATTATACTGAGATTTCCCCCTGATCAGGTCTGAAGACCCTTGTGCCTTCTACACTTCCCCCATTTTGTACAGGAAACCTTTGTTTCCTTGTGATTTGATGTTCATCCCTTAGTTATGACATCTTGGAGTGAGTATTGGAAGGAGACCTACTAGAGGCTTGAGGCGGGACGGATCCAGAAGGAGACTCAGCTTTGAGCTTGCAGAAGTGGTTCAGGTGATATTGCTCTTTTTTGTACTATTCTATTTGTCTAATAAAGAAACACGTCTTGTTCCCAATATGCTTCTTTCTTTATGTTAATGATGTTCATGTTCGAATTTCATGTGTGAATGGATGTCTAAAAATTTATAACTAACTCCTTTCTTGTATAACATAAAGATGATTTTCACATAAATATTTGTCCATATACTGCTGCATTCTTTGGAATTGCTAGTTTTGCAGGGCAAAGGAGCGGAAGGGACATGAAGAAGGGTTTGGACCCTTGAGGAACTACCCAAACGTAGGACCTGAGGTATGTCCTTCTCACCTTAGAAATAGCTTTTTCTAGCATAATGGCTATGTGTGTGCATGTTTCTTGATTTAGACAACTTTCAGTCTACTAGGGTTCCACCCAAGAGCCTTAGGGGATAAAATCCCGCAACGCTGTCTACGTCGCGCACTTTACCCTTTGCATCGTGCCATCATGGGTGATCCTTATAATAATATACAGTCCAATCCAAGGCATAAAACTGATCAACTCTCAACGATAGTCCCCAAATTCGTTAATGTAATCATGCGCACCCTGTTTTTCTTATCGAGAAAATCCTTCTTTATTTCTTCCTAAAGCTTCTTGACTTCTGCTTCCATCAGAGTGCTTTTCTCCCTTAACCACACTCTTTCATTCATGAGTTCTTGGAGCCTAAGATCACCATGTCGGATTTCTTCCTCAGGTCCCAAGTGTTCTGCTTCATTCATCTGCATGATCCCTTCTTCCAAGGCTCTGCGAACCCTCATATCTACTAGTGCTGCTATGTGCAGACTAGGCATATTATACTCTATTGGGACTACAACGTTTGCTCCATATGCCAACCTAGAAGCTGTCTGTCCCATTAGTTTCTTGTACGTTGTCCTATAAGCCCATAGAACTGCTAGTACGTGCAGGTCCCAATCACTCCGCTGCGCATTATATACCATGTTCAGTGCTTCTCACACTTCGTTAAAGGCTTCTATGTGGGTAACCTTCTACACACTCATTCTTTCCACACTTCGTTGTTCTTACTAGAGGGGTCATTCACACAATTTCCTCGCCAACACCTGCTTATTGACAATGTTCCCAAACGCGAAGTCCATGTGCATCCACGCAGGTGGTTTACCATATGCTTGTACCCACCTTGACAGATGTGTGAACGAATCATCCCGTCCATCATTCTTGTCTATTAGTCGCATTTGAGGCTTCCCAAAATGCATGTGCATCATTCTCCTACATTTGCACAGGTCCTCAAATCTTCCTTGGTGCGTACCCCACCACCTCGTGGGCGTAGCGCGTAGTACCCATTTCAAAGCCTCGAAACGTTTTTGTTCCAACACCTCCCTTTCAAATCTATTCAAGAAAACATCTAACTCACTTAACCCATCATAAGTAGGTAGATCCCTCACTTTTGTCAATACACAGTGCAATGATCTTGTCATCATATTACAGTTCAGTGTGGTCACCTCGTGCAACCAGTTCTACCATCACTCTATTTCCTCATCAGATCCGATGTACAGGAGATTTCACACTCCCATGAGACTTGTCCATCCGCGGTGGGATTTACCAAGTCTTGCTTTCACACGATTATCTTGTAGATGCAATCTAAGTCGTCGTCGCTTTCATAGTCATGCACTGGCTTCGTGTAGTTTGATCCTTCTACAAGGTCCAAAGGTACGACTACACGCATAGATTTTTTCTTAAAAATCATCTTGCGCTTCTTCAGATTTATCACCCCGTTCATGTCAGTGGCCCAAACGATTCCTAATAGCACGGGGTAGGGATTGTTGTCATAAAAAATATCTATCACTTCAAAGTCTACTAGTGCACTTGCCCCTTTAATATCCATGGTGATTCCCTGCAATCTTCCCATAGGTATGACCTTTTGCTAGTTCCCCATTCACAGCTGAGTAGGAGACCATTATAGCATAGGCCTTCCCATGCACTCCCATGTCTGCTTTGGCAGAACATTCGCATCTGACCCTAGGTCCAAAATTACTTGGTCCATCTCATATTCTCCAATCTACGCGGTCAACCTCATTTCTCTTCCCGTCCTCATCGCATTCTTTCCAATCTTCCGGACTACGCACGGTTCCCCTGGCGCGGTCCCAGCACATCGGTTAATGAGTTTCCGCAATCCCTTTACAGCCTTACTGTCATGCAGTAGCTTCATGCATGTTTCTAGGGATGTCGTGAGCATCGATGGGTCCATTTCTGGCTCCAATCTATCTTTACTTTCTGAATTCGAGGCATTAGCGAAGCTCTTCCTAGCTTCCATGAATGTTTCCTTAGTGCGCTCCAAATCAAACTCTGGTTCTTTCGTCAGAGCCTTGTGAACCCAAGTATTATCTTCAAGCTACTTGCCTTTATCATCTCATGTCATAATTCCACTTCTAAGCACAATGTTCACATTAGGGTCTTCCTCACGCAGCTCAAACCTCATCATCTATAGGTTCTAAGTCGAGGAAGGTTGGAGTGCTCCCTTGTCGTGCAGCCTCACTATCAGTGTGCGGCAATCCTCCATCTCATGCTCAAACAAGGTATTGTTAGCGTCAGTGTCTTAACACTGCCATAAGTGATAAAAATTTACTCTTTTGCATTTCATACTAGGAGTCCCATTCTGATAAGTTTCATTCCATTAGGTCATGGATCTACTGATGGTAGGGTTTATTTCAGTCAATGATTAATGCTCATTTTCAGTTCATTTCATCAATTACATAAATTTTCAGTCCCATTAGGTCTTAGGGTTTTAACCATGGTCAAAATTTAGTGATTATTGCTAATAATGGTCAACAGACACATGAGGATGATAATAATGATCAGAAAAGTCCTAATTTGTTAATTTGTAAGCTTAATAAAGTTCTCACCTCAAAACTGGTTTTGAGTTGAAAACAGAGCATTTGTATATTACTTTTAAATTTCATGTAATTTTATTGTTCTCATATGTAATAAATGGTTTCATGTTGTTCTTGGTCACCCAGTTATATTGCTAAGTACCTGGCACTAAAAAAGTCAAAGAAATTGAGCATTAGTCCACTTATCAAAGCAAAAAGGTCAAGCATCAAAACAGAGTATTTGAAAAAGCACATAGACATTACAAAAGTGGGTTTTCAACATCAAAAATAAAAAAGTGAAAGTCATATAAAGCCATATATCTTTTGATCTTTTCATTATGCTAATTTTGAAGTTCAAGTACTAAAGGAGAGCCAAGAAAGCAATTTTTGAGAGTCATTGAGTAAAGGAGTTCAAGTGTTGTGTTTTGAAGGAATTTTGACCGGCGCTACGCATCAAAGGTCGATGTTGTGCACCTGGCAACCATTCCCAATGTTAAAAATACACGGGCACTATGCACCTGGCAGCCAAGCCCCAAAAGGCTCCAAATTGCCAAATTCACCTCAAATCATCCAAGTTTGCCTCTTTGCAACTAATTACACCAATGTTTCTTGTTGAAAGGGTTTTTACATCAAGTCTTGGTGATTCTTTCACTCATAAAGTCAAAAACCTAGTGTTCATGCAAACTGTCTCATAAAATTAACAAGCTCACTCTCTTATTGCTTTCCTATCTCATCCATTTCCTATTGTTCCCTAAACCCCACTCCCTCATATATTTTCCCTAAATCCCATTCCCACATACAAATTTCTCAAACCCTACACACCTTATCCTACTCACTCCCTAAATCCCATTCACTCTCACCTACTCATCCATAAAATCTCTTCATACTCATCTTTCATCCATCGACCCTATCTCGTCATTCACCATAAGTGTTCACAGCTATAAAAACAATGGAAAGAGATAGTGAATATGAGCTTGAATAAGACACCCTTAGTGACAGTTCCAGAGAGAAAAACATACAGTAAAGGAAGCCTCATAAAGGAGGAAGGGTTATTAGAGAGGAGTCCACTAGTTTGAGGGAGTTGCAAGCCTATCCACTTACCATTTCTTGCTTTAAACACCAGTCATGCTTTGGTTTTTCTGAAATGGTAGAAAGAATTAAATTTCATCATGAATTGGCAAGGTTGTTTGTGACACATTTGCACAATAATGAAGTAACCCTTGTCGGAATTACATTCACCTTATCACCAGTTGTCATCTCAGAGGCTACAGGTATTCCAGATGTGGGTGAAAAATGGAACAAAGGTTAGGATATTGATAGGGAGTACTATGAGCCTTACATCAAAGTTAGATACAAAGACAAACTGAAGAGAGTATTCCCCTTCAAGTTTTTCGAAGACAGGTTTGCTCCATTGATGAAGATCATTATCAAGTACTTCACTTGTGAAGGTAGGTTCTCTCGGTTGTATGCCTACCACATTAGACTGCTAATGCATTTCACTAGAGTAAGAATGATTAATATCCCTTACCTCATGTTCAAAAATATTGAGAAGATGGCACATATTGTAAAGAAGAAATCATACCCCCAGCAGTTGAATAGCATTTTCCATTACTCTTTGATTAAAATCATTGTTCTACATCAGTTGAACCTTCTTAACATGCCATGAGAGACTTTCATTTGTCATGATATGTTCAAAGGCCCACAAATATTTTCCTTGGTGCCTCGTGAAGTAGGTGAACCTTCAGGACATGAAAAGGTCAAAGAGACTGAAATTGTTGGAGTGCCAGTGTTTGTGACATATAAGAGGGGCATTAGGAAACTTTTTGCAGATGCTAGGCAAGTATTATCTCCACAAGGGGTAGAAGGGGTCTCGCCTTCATCTTCAGGCTATAGGAAAATGCTATCTCTACAAGGTGTGGAAGGGGCTTTGCCTTCTTCTTTAGCAAGACAAGTACAGGTTGAGCAGCAAAGCAAGGGCAGAGAAAAGGGCAAGAAAAAGATGCAAATGAAGAATCTTAGTGATGAGCAAGAAAGAGATTTAACCTTGTTGATCATGAGGAGTGTTTGGTCAATTCAGAGTGTCCTAAATTGTTGTATTAATTGTCAATCCGGGATTCATAAACTGTTGAAGTGCGGCGCACTATATGTGCAAGATAGCCTATTTCTTAATTTTTGTCGTTTTTGAGTTTTTGTTTTGTTTTGGGTTTATTTCTGTTAATTCCCTAATGTGAGATGGAAATTCTAAAAGACAAGTATGATGTAAATGTTCAAGCTAATGATGTCTTTTAAAAAAATTATTTTCAAAACTTCAAACTTTCTAAAAACATGCAATGGTGAAACTAATTCTTGAAAAGAGAGTGAAAATGTGCCACTATTCTAATTAAACAATGGTGAACTAGTGACCATGAAACCCATTATCCTTGCTGCCATGAAAATATAAGAAAAACTAAACCCAAAGAAATCTAAGAATTGCAAGAAAAGTAAACTATGATCACATTACATCAACTCATATTCTGACCCCTCGCCATTCGACTCGCTCTGGCTTTAGGAGGTAATCATAAACAACTTGAGCAATCTGATATCTAATTTGCAGAAAACAAAACTAATATCAAACTACACACTTCATACTTCAATCCCTCGCCATTTGACTCGCTCTGGCTTTAGGAGGTAACTGAGAATGTCATGAGAAATTCAATAACTAACTTGCAGAAAAATAAACTAATATCAAACTACACACTTCATACTTCAGTCCCTCACCATTCGACTCGCTCTGGCTTTAGGAGGTAACTAAGAATGTCATGAGAAATTCAATACTAACTTGCATAAAAATAAACTAATATCAAACTACACACTTCATACTTCAATCCCTCACCATTTGACTCACTCTGGCTTTAGGAGGTAACTGAGAATGTCATGAGTAATTCAATAACTAACTTGCAGAAAAGTAAATGAGAAAAACTGAAGTAAATAACACAATGCTGGAACTAAAAACTAAAGGAAATGAAAATCAGCAGAAGGACAAAAATGATCCCATGTCATTAGTCATTAGAAAACTATGTGCTGCCCGGGCTG
The DNA here is from genome assembly GCA_000404065.3 of Pinus taeda. NCBI lineage: Eukaryota > Viridiplantae > Streptophyta > Pinopsida > Pinales > Pinaceae > Pinus > Pinus taeda. The sequence continues at coordinate 5,198 of APFE030239476.1, read as the reverse complement.
CCTATTGTGATCTGAAACAAAAGCATTGATCAGTTAAAAATGTGAAAAACTATGGACAACTATCAAGTGTTAACACCATAAGAACTGTGATACATATACAAGTGAATGGTTATGGCATAAGAACATAAAGAAATGAAACATGAAACTGTACAATAATAAACAAGACCTCGGCCTGTGTAGGGGCCCTCTGCACAATCCTCGGACAGTCAACGATCAACCACCAATTGAGCTCAAAAACAGAGATTTCTCATGTATTATAAAGCAGTCACAATATAGTGATAAAGTACGACACAGTGGGTTCCTTACAGTCAAAATTACATCATCAAAAAGCTAACTAACATGCATATGAGAACGCATTATTTATAACAGAGGATAATATAATTGTTTTCCTACATTCGGTGCTGATACAAGACATGTAAACGACCACGTCCCAAGATTTAGTATTATGGCTGTTGTGAGGATTTAATCGTTGGAAGGTGGCTGTTGGATCCGGTTCATGGAGCAGTCCACAAGTGTTAACTTGTCCCCCAAGATCTAGGAACAACCACGCATAGCTTCACATGGTGAAAAATAGAGTTTTACCACCGTAGGACTCTTGATTTGACCACTGTTTTTCCCACCGTTGACTATGGCCTTTTCTGTTGAATTTGACTGAGCCAATAGGACTCGGTCCATGTCCACGTCGGTTGCAACTTGCCCATGTGGCTCAATTCGCCTGAAGACACCTGCAATATAGACTTTGAAAAAACAGCTGTGGAAACTTGGGCTGGCTGTGGAAAGTGACAAGATTCTGCAACTTATAAACAAAAATCTAGTTCAAATAGCAACACAAACACATAGTCAAGAAAACACTTTAAATGCCCTTTTTTAAACTATTATGCAATGATACTGATGATTTAGGAGGTTCAGATGAATGGAAAGAAGCTAGAAAAAGGTGTAGGAAAGATGTAGTTTTGGGACTCAACATACCCCCACTGTGAAGGTGTTGTATGTCCTCATGCAACCAAAATTTGGACTACCTCCCCTTCAAAACATATGTTCCAAACCTTCTGCCAATACATCCAGCCCTCTTCCTCTCTTTCTTGGTGCTGCTAACATCCTGGGCTTCTTCATCATGCATCTAAATTTAAGATTAACCAATGATCTACTTATCTTTCTGCATTTCTTCTTCAATTTTCTGTTCTTTTTGTGCCATAGTCCCAGGTGTAGCATAGTGTTGTCATGGATGATCTTGTCCAGTCTGCTCTGTTCTTTGAGTGCTTCATTTTCATTTTTAATATGTTGATTTAAAACCTCTAACTGAAAGATTTCTTACTTCAATGATTGGACTAGGGCTGCTTGTGCTATGTGAGGTTGACTGGATGAAGTGTTGGGACCCGTAGCTGTTCTTTCCAAGGATTCTATGTAATCATACACCTGTTGCTGCTTTGGATCTATTTCGGGTGTCGTTTTCCTGGGGTTGTCCCCAAAATGTTGTGGAGGAGAATTGACTTCAAATTCTGGCCGAAAATGACTTATGTCATCACCTTGAGGACTAGTTTCAACACTTCGCTGAGAATGAGGTGGACTACTGCCAACTGGGGTTTGTTCAGATGTTCCTTCTCCCAAATCAACAAAATGGGGTCCTTTTGTTTGTGTTTTTCTCCATTTTCGTTTAAGTCTGCTGCTTCTTCTTACATATTGTGGACTACTGTCTTTTTCCTTCTGTTTTCCTTTCCCTTTCTTTTTGGCAATAGCTGACTGTTTCTGAAGGTGAACCAATCTCTCAGACAATATTTGATGGTCTTCTTTTGAGGAAGGTGTTTGATGCACAACCTCAATGCTTCTTTTCTCTTTTTATTTTGTTGGATTTTTACCCTCAGTCTCTTCCTTCCTCCTTTTAGACAGTCTTTCCTCCCTACTAGTTTTCTCAACTGTTTCAATAGGACTCTTTTCTTTCTCTCTTTTAGACAGTCTTTCTTCCCTACTAGTTTTCTCAGCTGTGTTAGTAGGAGTCTTTTCCTTCCCCTTTTTAGACAGTTTTTCTTTTCTCTCAATTGTGTTAGTAGGAGGGCTTTGATTTTTATCATCTGTTCTCTTTCTCCTACTTCTTTTTGATGTACTACCTTCAGGGGTTTCTTGGGGTTCTTCAAAGAAATTTATGATTAAAAATTGCTCCCAAGTATCCTTTTTCTCCTTTAACTATTTTTCTATCAGGATTTTTATGAGACCATGGTGATACAAATGTGGCTCTACGTCCCCTAGATGCTTTTGAACAGTTATAGACATCTTTTTCAAACTGTTTAGTAAGAAATATGGAAAATTAAGGACTTGGTTGTCTAGGAAATTCATCATCAGATGTGCATGATACATGTACATTGCTCCAAAAAATCCCTCACATGTGATAAATTTTTGAATAACTAACAATAATCTAGCTCATTCTTCTTTTAAAACATGAACATAATTCCTTTTTTGGAAATGGTGACGTCCATACCTGGTTCCCGTAAGATTACTCTCCAAGCTTCATCACCAAGGCCCCAGTTCTTAAACCAGCGTTCACCTCCCTGGGGAAGCTTTGTGGCAGCTGCTATTGACGCTTCCGTTACAGTGAATTTTAGGTCTCCAATTTCCACCTCTAGTCCGTTAAAAGATCTTGCAAAGGCCTTTGTAACCTCCCTATGGTAGCCTTTGAATTTCTGGATAAAATGTAACCACTTGGCCTTCTTCAACATATCTTTCACTTGCGGATATCCCTCAATAAACTTAGGTCCCTCTGGTTCTGCCCTCAACAGTCGTCCCATCCTTCCTTCCTTCTTTAAAAATCGGCTGAATTAGCAGAGATGGTCAGGGTTTATGAAGGAGACTAGCAAATGTAAGCGGATATCAGAGAATAGGCACACGGAAGAAGCGAACAGAGAACAAAATGGGGTGAATGCATATGTGAGCATGGTGGAAATGAAGTCGTGAGGTCAATAGAATAGTAGGGGCGCAAGTGCATCTGGTAGTTTTTTTTTAAATTGGGTGACTGTAGAATGGACGCAAGCACTTTATAAAATGGCTGAGGATTTTGTGCGGCTGAAAGAAGCCGTAGTCAAATCAACCACGATTCATAATTACAAATGGAATGTGCGAACATTTCCAAACTTGATTTAAATCCGGGAATTTAATCATAGGACCGTTGGAAAATGAATGCATGGCTTATGGAGGAATGGCATGGAATTAAATGGTTATAGAGGCAATTCATTTAATCATTGCATATAGTTGAGCTTGTGATTTAATAACTATGCAAAAAAAAATGTGTTAGAATGCCATTTAAAATAAAGTTTTGTTCATGCCTTTGGAATTCTTGTCATTTTTCCTTAGTCTTCAATCAGTTGCTCCTCGTTGGTGCTTTGAAATGCCTCATTTCTTCATAATATATCCTCATACCTGCATTTCATTTCATGATTGCTAAACCAACATCTAACTATAAATTTTTTTTTTTTTGAAAAACAGAGTAGTGGCTGCAGAAACTCAACTGGCTGCGGAATCAGTGAGCAGCTGCAAAAACTGATTTGAGTTGCGGAAACTAACCCAACAAGCTTATGACTGAATGAGATGTATAGATGACTGACTAGATGGAAAATAGTCATAAAATTTTTTATTAATGGAATGAAATGAATGAAATGGAGTTGAAATGAAGTGATGTGGAATGGAAATGAGATGGAGTGGAATGAGGATGATGTGGAATGGAAATGAGAAGGAGTGAAATGAGGATGATGTGGAATGGAATGAAAAATGAGAGAGAAATTTTTTTTCTTTGGAAAATATAGGGTGTCAGGAATCCCTGATTTTCACCCTACATTTTCAGTATAAGGCTGCCAATCAATGATTGGTTTTCAGGCTTATACAAATTTATTTTTTAATTTTTTTATTTGACAGAAAAGAACAAAGGCTAGGCTGGTGGAGAAGAAGGATTCTTCTTCACCAACCCTATTGCAGAATTATCTTGAAACATTTTGACAAATTCCTCTTTTGAGAGTGGCTTATGATAAACCTTTAGTCTGTGGCCATTCACAAGAAGAGGAGTTTGAGATTCATCAATGGTCTTGATTCTTACCGCTCCATTGCTAAAGACTTTATCAATCTCATATGGCCCAAGCCAATGAGTCTGAAATTTTCCTTTAAAGTCTTTAAACTTAGAATCAAATAGAAATGCCCAGTCTCCTTCTTGAAACTTTTTCTCTTTGATGTATTTGTCATGCCACTTAGCTCTCTGATATTGAACTAGATCAATTCTTAGGATTGCTTCTTGTTTGATTCATCTAGCTCATTCAACTACTCCATTCTATGCTTTTGGGCTTCCGACAGATCCATCCCCAACTGAACTGCCATCTTGAAGGTTTTGACTTGGAACTCAATGGGGAGCAGGACTTCTTTCCCATAAATAAGTTCATAGGGGGAATGTCCTGTTGTGTTTCTCCATGTAGTTCTGTAGTCCCACAAGGCTTCAGGAAGCCTTTCTGCCCAATCTCTTCTGTGTAGATGAACAGTTTTGGTGATGATGCTTTCAATAACTTTGTTTGTACACTCCACTTGGCCATTTTCTTGCGAATGGTAAGGAGTAGATTTCGTACGCTTGATTTTGTATTCTTCCATCAGCTTCTCCACCATGTTGGATGTAACTTGACTTCCCTGATCTGTCACAATTTCTCTTGGGACACCAAAGCGAGTAAAAATATCTTCATAAAGAAAACTAACAACTGAATTTTCAGTAGCAGAAAGTAATGCTTTGGCTTCTACCCATTAGTGACATAATCAGTACATACCAATATATAATTCTTTTGTTTAGATGGTGGATTAATAGGTCCAATTAAATCTAACGCCCGTTTTTCAAAGGGTTTGATGAGTACCTCGTGGCTGTAATGGCATTTCATTTGAAAGAGTCGGTTTCCCTGCTCTTTGGAAGTTGTCACACCTTTTGACTTATTCTTTTGTATCTTTGAAGAGGGAAGGCCAATGATATCCTAAAGAAATGATTTTATAGGTCGTCCTTTTGTCAGCAAAGTGTCCGCCGCATGGTTCATCATGACATGCCTTGAGGATTTCAGGTATTTCATCTTCCCTAACACATCTTCTGATCACAAAATCTGGCCCTGTTTTAAACAATTCATTAGAAATCCATGAATATTTTGAACTCTCCTGAATAATCTTTCTTCTTTCACTAGGAAATAGATGTG
>APFE030239475.1:171910-206311 GCA_000404065.3 Pinus taeda | reverse complement strand
CTCTCTCTCCATCTCTCCCTTCTCACTCCTCTCTCTCTCCACCTCTATCTCTATATGTCTTTGTTCTTTCCTCCCTCTCTCTCCCACTCCAACTCCATCTCTCTCTCCTCTCTCTTCCTTCCTCTCACTCCCTCTCTCCCACCTCTCTCTCTCTCTGCCCCATCACTCTCTCTTTCGCTCTCTCTCTCTCTGCCCTCCAACATTTTCATTATCTCCCTCCTTCTCTCTGCCCCCTCCCCACTCTCTCTTAAGTTTTATCACATTGTATTGTGTTTAAAAAATTATCTAAATTAGAAAAACTTAATTGCCATTTTGGATCAATCATGTCAAAGAAAAAAATAATAAAAAACTTTAAACAATCATCAGCCACTATATTACTTGAATCTATTAAAAATAGTCAATTTGCTGTCTCTCTATACCCTTTTGGATCCTTAGGTAGAGTCTATCCCAATTATATATATTATATATATTAATACCATATATATATATAAAGTCATCTAGATACCTATACCAAGAGAAGAAGGAAGAAGCAGAGAGAGTGAGAGGAGATGAGAGAGAGAGAAAACTGGCATGATCCATCTATAAGTTTACACTATTTTAATTAAAACTTAATATAGAATTCTATGAATTAATTTTTAGTAGTTGAATAATCGCATGGTAAAGTGAGGGTGAATATCCATGGTTAACAATCTTGTGATATTGTTATAAAATATTTTGATTGTGAAATAATTTATGTATTTTGGGCATGTGGTATTCATAATCCATGGTATTGATCCATGGCATTGTGAGAAAGACTATTTTTTACAAGTTAATAATATCTACCTTAATGTGGGGGGTGAATATCCATAGTTAAGAACATATTGTTATAAAATATTTTGGACTTGTAGTATTTATAAGACATGGTATTAGCCTATAGTATTGTAACAAAGCCTATTCACAAGTTAATAAAAAAATCAAAATATAACCAATGGAATTTTATTAATTTAATTTTTTTATTAATTAAAGTGATATTTAAATATTTACACTCATACCAATATCATTTTAAACATTTTCTGCTTCTTTTTAATTTAGCGTCTTGAGAAAAAATAAAAATCCTTACTAAAAATAAATCATTTAACCCATTGCAATTTATATATTTTAGTTTATATTATACACATTTCTTTTATTTTTCTGTTACTTGAAGTATCTAGTATAATTTTATGTTGCCAGTCCAAGTCTAAGCAATTTAGATTACAAGCATGTTTCTACTCTAAACTTCTACTATTTAGGCAGGGTGTTTAATGAGTATGAATGGTGGAAAAGACACGAGTCAATTGTTACTTGAAGTATCTAGCATAATTTTATGTTGCCAGTCCAAGTGTAAGCAATTTAGATTACAAGTATGTTTCTACTCTAAACTTCTACTATTTAGGCAGGGTGTTTAATGAGTATGAATGGTGGAAAAGACAAGGGTCAATTCTAACACTGGACCATATTTCATTTCATTTACACATTATTAGCTGAGGCACTAGGTTATAATTTATGTAATAGATAGTTGGAAAAAGAAATCCTTGGTTAGAATATAAGTATTGGTAGTTTTTTATATTTATTTTAAATATAATATTGATATTATGTTTAATATTTAATTTAATAAAATTAGGGTAATTTATTTTTTAATAAAAAATGAAAGGAAAATTAAAAAAAATAAATAATAAACTTTAAATTTTAATATTTATGTTTAATATAAATGAATTGGGTTATAGGATTTTTTTATAATGAATAATCATTTTTGATAACTTTAATTTAATAGGTTTAAAAATATATTTTATTTAATATAAAAATTGAAAAATAAAATCACTTTTAAAAATAATAAATAAAATAAAACTATTCTTTTTTTAATACAATTTAAAACATGTTAAGTGACTACTTGTATTCCTTTTCCACACATTATCCTTCTTTATTATCTTATTCTCTACAATGATTATTAATATTTAAACAACAATAATAACAAATGTGTTCTCATTATCTTTCTTCCCTAAAATATTTCCTCCGATGTCAAATACAATTATCACTCATCAACACTTAATGACATTATTCAAACTAACAACGTTGTTAATCAAACTAACAATGAGTTACCTAGGTTATAAATTAAAAGAAGTAATAGTTTCATTAATATTACTTTTACTTTTTCAAGTGATTCCTCCCCGGTCGAATACAATTATTACTCATTAACACTCAATGACATTAATCAAACTAACAATGTTGTTAATCAAACTAACAATGAGTTACATGGGTTATAAATTAAAAGAAGTAATGGTTTCCTTAATATTAGTTATTCAAGTGATTCCTACAATTATCACTCATCAACACTCAATGACATAAATAGCAATGAGTTACATAGATTATAAATTAAGAGAAGTAATGGTTTCATTAATATTACTTATTTAACTCAAAACTTGATTGATGTGATATTTTAGCGTAACTTGAAAACAATTTCTGATAAATCGTGATATTTTAGGGTAGTTTTATCGGAAGCATTTTTATTAATTAATTTTAAAGTATAGATTTTTAAATATTTATTTATTTTACAAATTTTAAAATGTAAATTTAAAATATTTAATTTACCAAATTTAAATGTTCTTAGGTATTTAAATTGTTTGTATATTATGATACTTTGGTTTATATATTATGATATCTTGCATAGAATCTTGATAGTATAATGGAATTTGAGAATATGTAATTTGATGGTTTTTTTTATGGATAATACTTAATATGAAAGATTCCAAATTCTAAATAGTTGATAAGATTGTTAATTAAAATGATTATATACAAGAGAATTAATACAAAATTACTTGATTCCTGGCTTCCATATTGAAAAATTGTTTAAAATCATTGAAATATTTAACATTGTGAATATTGACAAAAGCATTCCCTCATATGAATCTGTCCCTCGTATGAATCTGCAAGTCTGCCACATCATCTACCATGTTACTACCACAACATTTGCCACATCATCTTTTTGCAAGCTATCATGCCACATCACTTCCACATTGTATCTATGCCACCTATGATGCCACATCACCATTACGTCAGTGCCACATGTCACTCTAAAAAAAGACACTTTCCCACCCTAAAATGCCAAATCCACCTACCACATGTCATGACCACATAGTGCCAAGTCATCATTTGTACCACATCATAGCCACCTATATAGCTCTTGTACTACTATTTAGATGCTACCTACATCGTCATGTGTCACTTTGAACACCCAAAAGAGTTGAATCCGATTGCCATGTTCCCTCACCTTAGTGTGCCATGTCATCAACATACCACATGTTTTCCATGTTAACATTTTTGCCACAACCACCTATCTCCACGTGTGCTACCATGTAATACTAGGACCTAAATTTTGTTTGGTGCTGTGAAATGCAAGATTCAACTATTTTCATAACAATTTCCCTATTGCTCTATGATGCTTCGATGCCTATATGAGTTTTCCCAATGTGACTAACATCCAATATCCGTCCCATTTGACCCTCGGATGACCGAATACCTTGGAACGTTGATCATTTGGAACTATGCTTGGGCTCCATAAGCTCGAACTCGTGGTTTCTTCATCCTTGTGGACTTAGACTAAGTGCCACATCCCATTGGAAATCTCTACGATTAGGCTATCAAAATAAAAACTTTTCATGCTCTTTTGAACAAGCTATAGATACACAATAATGTCTCCAAAAATAGACTACCAAGGGTCCACATCCAAAACTTAGTGAACAACCTAGAATTCAAATACTTAGGAATGAAAGACATCTTCAGCTATACAACAACATTAATGACAATAAATACCTAACAACCTTAGCTTGAACTTGACATAAATGACAAAACTCGAAATCAATGACTACAACTACCAACACTTTTAATAAAATATTTTTACCACATCTTCATATTAAATTAGTATGTAACAATAAATAAAACAAACACAATGAGAATGACATTTTTTATATTTTATAATACTTTTAAGTAACACCAATCACACATATATATTTTTTTTTTATTTTGTTAATAATGAACATTAATTTTTTTATCGAAATATTTATTATCAAATAAAACTTGAATACTGAAGTAATTACTCATCTCCCTGGCTGAATGCAACTCTGGGTTTCGCATATGCCAATACGCATTTGAAAGCGATCCTGGTTGTACGGATACGAAAACGCGTCTGGTTGGATCCCTGCAGTGCCTTTTGCTGCAACAGAGTTGTGTATATAAGAGAATACACATGATAGCACATTTTCCAAACATTACAGAGTGTATTGTCTATTTTCATACAGTTCTGTTCCTGTTCAAAACGATTTGAGAGAATGGTTTACACCTTCACAGTAATAATGCAGATAAATGGTACAAGCTTTAAAAGAAAAATAGTGCAGATAAGCAATAATAAATAGTGCAAGGAAACCCTGTTTTCAGGAAGAGCCCATGTACTTGTACCTACCTTCACGCAGACCATTCATGTATTAACGTCTCTTTCTGCTAATTTCTCCCCTTACTTGTCCGTTCTTTTATATCTCTTTCTACCATTACGTGAGTCAATGATTAACATACCCCACTTCAAATTGTTGGTTGTATTGAGAGACCTGCAAGTGGTGTTTGGTGCAAGGGATTTGGTTTAATAAATTTGAAATCCAAATGAGAGAGGATTATGCTCGGTAAAAATATTCAAATAAAGTATATGGAAAATAATAAAGTAAGATACATAAAAAAAATTTGAAGGTAAATTTATTTTAACTATTTTTTAAAATATTTAAAAATTATACTTATATTTATATTGATGATAAACAAAGCAAATGAGCTGTATATATCTGTATTCACCCTAAACATTTTTTTAATCTAGCTATCATAGTCTTAGGATTTCCCGTAATCACGAGTGATCGTAATTATTCAAGGATGAAAAAGATAATAGATTCCACAAATAGTTTAGCAAGATTATATCTTATTCAAAAAAGCATGATCATAAGTTCTAAAATGAAAGCTCTGTACTGTATCCCATTATACAGCTGTAACTTCTTGTTCACCGCTGGATTTGTAAACCCTCACGGCATCTTTACCATAAGTTCTGTCACTTTCGCGTCACGGTAAGTTCTACTGCCCGTTTTAAAGGGTTCAACTAAGATACTTCTTTATTCCTTTTAGAGGCTTCAATTAAAATATTATAGAAATTGGCTTATCGAAGCGTATTTATTTGGATATTTGATTCGACAGAAAGAGAGCACATACACCATATCGATTGTGGAGGCTTTGTAAGCTTTGCCTAGTAGGAGGAGGTGGAAAGGCCAGATGACTTCCTATTTAGGGACATTGTACTATGCTGTAGTATCATTGTATTGACTTTACTAAAGGCAGTGAACATTAACCTGAGTCACAACTTGTATTCGAAATAGTCAAATCAAGATTTAAAGAGAAATAGTGGTATTTATAAATAGTAGTTTTCTAAACGTTACAAAACTATGATTATATTGAAAATTAATATATATATATATATATGTATGGGGTCTTTGAGAGATCATGAATGTATTTGACATTAACATCACCGGTTAGTTTACTCATCAAATCACTAAAAGAAATAACATTAATAAAAATAATATAATAAAAGTTAATAAAAAAAAAAAAAAAAAATTTAGATTTCTATATGATATGTATTATTTTTTTTTTGAAAATTCATAATAATAATAATAAAAAGATTATCCCCGGATGCGGGTGGGCAATGACGTTATGATTCTGCATGCAGGCACGTGGCAAGCCCATTGGTTTGCCTGCGGAAGGCATGTACTTATATCTGGAACAACTAATTTGATGGGCCGTCACCCTACGCGACATTTATGTTGGTGGGGAGGCCGAGACACCAAGAGCTTCAACGACCCCTTTGTCCCTGTCCTCAGGTGAGAATTCAGATGCTTTGATTTGGAATTGTGATGCTCTGCTAGTCTCCATGTCGCAGCAGCTCTGACCGATAGGTTCTCGCTATTCGCAAGAAGCTGAAGTGCATAGCCTTCGCACCACTGTTGGAAGGCGCTGCCCGCTGGCCTCCTGCATTAGTTTTATCCCTGGTTACCATTACTCACATAGCCCGTTCTATGCTCGACACCTCCCTACTCTGTTCAGCTTTCGCCCCCACCTTCCTCTGCTGGGACCCTCTCTCAATTCCTCCTGCTCCCAAGATTTCTGTGTTGCAATGCTAAAGCTGAGGAATCGTATGAGATGCCACAGGGAGGCTCCAAGCGTAGTCGCTCCCCTTCCCCTTCATCCCACTCGTCCTCCTCTCGCAGTCCCTGTGATATTGCTCCCCGTCGTGTTCGTGGCAGTGGTCAAGCTCGTCGCCTTCCTCCCTCCCCGTGGAATGACACCTTTGCCTCTCACCATTACTTTGAACCGCGACCTGCTTTCATCACCTCTCCCCCATCTTCTGAGCCCCCTATCAGCTCGCAGGCCTCTCCTTCTTGTCTGCCTGTTTCTTTGCCCATAGACAAAGGTTCCTCTCGCTCAGTAGGTGACAATAGCTCTGGCCCACTCCAGGCCACAGGGACACTTGCAGGCGAGCGTGAAGCGGCGGATGCCGCTCCTCAAAGAGTTCCAGATCCAAATCCTGAGGAAAAGGAAGGATGGGGGTGCAAAATTGAAGATGAATCACCCTCGTGTGACTATGGACTCTACCGCTACTGCTTTTTTCTCTCGCCATCATGTCTAGTATTTTGAACATTTTGCTGGTTTTTTCGCCTACGTTTCTTAGCTTGTCTAAACTGATCTATGTAGTTAATTTAGTTCTAAATCTGTGTACGAGTCGGTTTCCCTTGGTGGGTGGCTCAGTTTTTTGGCTCACTGTTGTTAAGTCAAGGCTGGTTTCCTCTTGCGAGGCAGCTCTCAAACGCTTCTCGGGCCTATTTACTTTTGCGAGTGGCTCAATTTTTAATATCTTGCTAACTGTATGGCGGCACTCTGAAGCCTAGAACTCTTTGTACCATATGTTACATTAATAGATTTAAGCTTACTTAGAAGAAAAAAAATAATAAAAAGATTATAATTTAAATCAAATTTAAATTCGGATTCTATTGATATTAATTAAATTATTACTTAAAAATAATTTTAAAATTTATTATATAAACATAATAAAATTAATTATAATATATATATATATATTACTAAGTATATAATATATAATATATATATATTTTAAAGAAACAAAATTAGAGGATAAAAGAAGTTTGAGATATTTAAGATTAATTCTTATGTTTTTAATTTTCTTTCTTTAATTTTTATATTATAATATAAATTTTAAAAACCTATTATAAAGTCAATAACTTCATTGTTATGGTTAGTATCTTTTTTCAAATCCACGATAGGAGTTTTTCCTCTTTTCCTTTGGAATGAATATAAGCCATTTTTTTTTTTATATTAATATTTTAAAATTAAATTTTAATAATTTATTTTAATTATAATTATTACTTTAGTTTGGTTTAATTAAAATAAATTATCTTAATATAATAATACATTGTAATTTAAAACTCTAAAAAAATGTATTATTATTATTCTCTTTACAATTTAACTTTAAAATTTAAAATTTTGGCTTCTAGCCAAAACCGTACCAACAGGAATATTATGATACAAAATATGTTACCATTTTAATTCCCATAAAAATGATGATTCTAATGATTTTAGAGCACTAATATTAGATTAAAGAATTAGTTTTAATGTTTTTATTTTTAGCTTCACATATGATAGTGGTGAAATTTTGTAATTTAACAATTTTAATCTCCATAAAACTAATAATTCTAAGAGCGTTAATATTAAATTAAAAAATTAGTTTTAATGTTTTTATTCCTAGTTTCACATATCATAATTGCAAAATATTATAAATTAACTCTCTTCTTCCACCCACAATCCCCACTCACAACACATACCCTCTTCCCCAAGAAATTAAAATTGTGACTTTTTTATTAATGGTAAAAATAACCACTCAATGTGTTTTTTTAAGAAATCTGGAACAATTTTCTAAAGTAACACTTTGCATTACAATAAGTTATACTATCTATTTGTATTCATTTTCATGGATTTAATTGAATTTCTATAAATGCTTTCTTGGGTATGTTTTTTAATATTTGATTTAATAGATAAAAAATTAAATGAGAAATTGATTATAAAAACTTTTTTGAGGTGAAACATTAGATATATTCATTTTTAATAGATGAATATCTAGCATCCTAATCATTAATGTGATTTGATGGCATTACTTTCTCTATTAATTTTTAAGTTTCATGTTTTTGGATTTAGTAGTTTTTTTTTTCAATTCTAGTTTTACTAATTTTAATGTAAACCAAATATTGCTAATAAAGTTTAGGTAGACTCACTAATTTCATTAAAACAAATAAGGAAAGAGATGTTTCAATGTAGACTAAACATTGCTAATAAAGTTTGGTAGGCTCACTAATTGCATTAAAACAAATAAGGAAAGAGACGTTTCATAATAATCATGGTCACATTAGCTCTGAAATATATATTAAATAAAAAGTACAACATATTCATCACGCTTGAAATATATAATATATATATAATATATATATAATATAATATATATTCTCAAAATATATATGTACAAGATATTAAATATATTAAATATCATAACACATTTGACCCATACACTATAATAAACCAACAAAGCAACTACGATTTGTGTAGCATGAACTATAAATTTCCCACTACATGAGAAAATCCTCATATTTCTACTAACCAATACAATGAAAACATTTCCACGATGACTTTAGCGACCTGTTATATCAAAGGAGTGATGATGCTTCTAACACACCACGCCCCATGCCTCTATGGAAAATGCATCGACCACTGCTTCGTCGCACACAGAAGGAGACGAAATCATTAAACGTTGTGCCTCCTTTTTAAAAGGAAAGCTCTACTCTAGCTTGCTACTCTACTCTAGCTTGCTTTGTAGCCTCACCAATATATATCATTGTGTTTATGTTCAAATCAGCGAAAGTACATATTATCCTAAACCATGTATAACTAGTGGTTAATTTACTAAAATTCACATTAAATTATTTAATATCTATTATTGATATTATAACGTTATTTATAAACACTTTCTGTTATGCTTCTTAACCTGTAAAGCAATACCAAACAGAGAATATGCGAGAAAAATACCCAGAACACAGAATATGCGAGAAAATATACCCAGAACACAGAATAGCAATGATTTTATTACTCAGAGAGAAATGTTCACAGGCCTCTTCGAGGGGGCAACCTCCAATAGAGCAGAGCTAGATTACAAAACAAGACACGATACTCCTCGCAGGGAGTCTCTATCCTTTATATATGACTCATACATGCAATACCACGGGCCAATACCATGGGTTTTATTAATACCGTCTATCGAATACTACCGCCCATTTACCCTCTATCTAATACTACCGCCCATTTGCAACTAACTGTGGTCCCGTCATTAATTTCGGGTTAACCAATTACAAATATTAATATGGCCTTTATTGACTCTAGACTATGACGTGATCCCATGACATAAATAAGGGGGTTAGGGTGGGACCCTAACAGATATAGTCCCCTCTTTCAACCCAATTACCCACTAAATTCATAATTTGTTTACTCAATATACCATCCTAAATCAATAGATCATTATTCCCCTCCAATTTCCATAAGCCAAAGAGCATATCTTGTTCTTTACAATGTAGTCCCTCGTGGTATCCCATCTCTTTCCTAGGATACATCACAAACTAGCTAGGAAATTCTCAGTGCTAGGATCTATAGGAATTCTAAATTTCCAATTTCACAATAGAATCACATACAAGCTTAATTTTTTATTATAATAACAATTTAGCCTCTATTATAGGCTTAAATCCCTTCCCCTTGTAGCTTATATTGGGCTATAATAATGGTATAGTGACTAATATAATAATGGAAATAATGATTCCTGTCTCTCCCAGAAATAAAGATTAAGTGTGCATGTTTTTAAATTTCCAATTGGAATTCAAGGAAGTCCACCAAACTACTTCTACATGCTTTTCATGGTTGATATTCATTTTACATAAACAAAGGTAAGGAGTTTGGTTATATTACAATATTATAATATTGGGTTGACTCCTTTAATCCCCCTTAGACCTCTCTCATTCGTCTCTCATGCAGTCATAGCCACCATCATTTTAGTTTCCTATGTCTCATAGCCAATGATATATGTTTCTATTAATAAATTTGATGTACAAATTTTACATTACTTATCCCTTGGCCATAAAATTGTTCCATAACCTAAATCACATGTATACATTATATTATATTTATGGGGATTGAAAATAGGGAGTTATGTTCCCCCAACCCTTATTTTTGCACTATACTCATATACAGATCACCATTAATGTGTTCATATATACAATTTCCATCAAAATTCTAAAAATTGCTATAGGTGTGTTTCTTCCATTGCATCTTCTAGCTTCCATGCTACTTCCTCAAGTTGTAGTAGGTCAATTATACTTTACCTATCATATTCCTTTGTTCCTAGAGTCTTAGCCATCATTTCTAATATATTCTTTGGATATAGATAGAATTGCATTCCTTTTCCTTGGAATAACACCATCTTTAGCGTTTTCATTCTAGGTACTTAAATCATGTCTTCATTCTTCAACTATTACTATACAACCGATAAGAAATATATACATGTTATAGGTAGTCTCTAACACGGTTATGTTATACACTGCAATTCTTAACTCCATAAAGTAGCATGTATTAAAAAATAAGTAGAAAATATTAATTCAATAATTATCTACGTTGATATTATTCTATGCTTCATCAAATTTTCACAAGATATAACTTATCCCATTATTCTTTTAAACACACCTTCTTGATGTCATCCATGAAGCCACTTGCATTTTTTTTGTGGTAATTCCATTAATGTAATTTAACTCTTTCTTGCCATACTAACCCTTCTAGGCTCAGGAATTTGCTTCACTATTTAATAGCCCTTAGGAAATTGATCTTGCCAACATTTTCACATGCAAGGAGAGGTTTTAATTTACTACTAAGCATCCACTACCACTCTCTAATCAATAATTTTTGGCAATCACAAGATTCCAACAACCTTCTTTTCATTCTTTCTTTCTTTTATCCATCCTTATTTGTATGTTGGCATTATGATGCATGTGTTGCCTGTTGGGCACCAAGTATTCTTATCTTTTCCTTACATTTTCACCCATCCTTTCATCCTTTTTGCACCAATTGATATGCATTTATTGTGATAAACCCATGAGGTAACCCTTCTTTCTTATGTCTCGTGGAATATTTAATCGATGAAGTAAATTCACGGGGGTTTTGCCTATGTGAACTACTAAAACTTGTTATTTCTACACATTCCAGTGAATAGGTATCGCCTTCACATCATGTAGCAGCAGTCCCATGATTCACAGTAGTTGTTTGACAACGTTGTGACAACATAACCAACTCGCAACTGTTTTCAAGCTTATTTTGGATCTTTTCTATTTCTGCTCTCTTGGCAATTAGTTGTTGTTCTGAACTATTGTATATTTTGGGCATTAGTTGCTAGGTTTTGGGGAATATGTTATTACCCATGTATTTTTATAAAAGGGATTTTATTCCTGTGCGAAGGGTTAGCCGTGCAGAGATATGTATTATAACAACTCTTTTACATATTAATAAAATACAAGTCGTTTTGCTATTCTTCCTTTAGCTGTGAATTAACATAGCCTTGATCAGAGAGTTGGGCCCGCTCTTCTGATCAGGTGTTGCATACTTCATTTATGTATGTTGTTTCATTCGTTGTGTGTTTATTCTTTATTGTTGTTACAGATCTCTATTGATTGATGTGAATGTCTTTTAAGTTCTGCAATTTATTTCTAATTTCTATTACAACAGTGCTTTGATTTCTTAGTTGAGAATCCTTGGTTGATGTAAGATTGTAACCTTGCCCCTGCATATACCTTGTGTGTTACCTTGAAAATTGTATGCACCCAGATTGATGAATTAATGTGGAAAAGGGTTGAATAGTTTATTCGCACTCAGACACCAACATTTTGGCACCGTTGTCAAGGAAGGCTAACAAGGTGCAAGACATGATTTGCATTGACCAAAGGATCAATCTCTTGTCTTAGGGAGGGAAGTGCTACCCTACTCTAATTCTTGAGCTTAGTATTTTGATTTGTGTTGCTTTCATTGTTTTTATGCCGAGTCACTTGCTTCGGTTAACTATTTTGAATTTTTCTGAGTTGTTAAAACCCAATATCTCGTCCTAGGGAGGGAATGGTCCTTTGATGCCTTGCTCCAGGTCCGGAGCTTTAGATTTCCTTGTATGTGTGTTATTTTCTTGTTCGGTTTCTCGTCCTAGGGAGGGAATGGTCTTTTGACAGAGGGAATGGTCTTTTGACACCCTGCTCCAAGTCTTGAACCCTAGATTTATTTTTAGCTGTTTTCTTTTCTTGTTTGCTAAAAATTGATCTCTCGTCCTAGGGAGGAAATGGTCTTTTGATGCCTTGCTCTAGGTCCTCAACATAGTGACTTAATTTAGATATTTCCCTCTCACCAACTTGCATGAACAAAGATTCAAATAAAAGGGGCAGAGGAAGAGCCCCAAAGAAAGGAGGGTAGGATTTGGGAAGGAATACTTATATCCAGCAAATCATCATAAAAGTTGAATCAGAGGCATCTTCTCGTGTTGCTATGAGGGTAGGTACTTGAACAAAATCTGAGGGACAATTTGTAGAATAGCCAGTTCTATTTACAGTACCCCTTTTTGATTCACCACAACAAACACTTCTAGAAGAAGAAGAGGTATACAACAGTATACCTGATGAGGGAGTACTGCTACTGGTAACAAAGGAAGAAGAAGTTGCAAGTAGAAGATTTGAGGGACCAGCCCATTCCAATAGGGAAGAAGAAGTTGCAAAGAAGGGGTCTGAAAAATCAAGCCATTATGACAGGGAGGAAGAAGTTGTAGGGGTCTTCATACCACCATGGGATAAAGGGAGTGTTGTTAAAGTAACTCAAATTCTTGTGATAAGAACCCCTCCATCATTCCTTGTAGAACCTACTGAAATCCCCAGTGGTTATTGGAGGATATCCATGGCACCCACAACCTCTACTATTGACATCGCAATTGGGGATCTTGGGACTAGCGCACCAATGAAGCCCATTCCTTTGACAGCTTTACCTAGCTTTCATGGGCTGACTTCTGAAGATCATTACATGTTCTTGCTTGAATTTGATATTGTACGTCGGGGGTATGACTATATAAATAATGCTCAGAAACTGAAAATATTCCCTGCTACACTAAAAGGGACAGCCCTGTGATGGTTTATGGGTCTAGGGGGAAATACTATCTCCACATGGGATGAGATGAAAACCTCTTTCCTGGAGAAGTATCAAGATTACTGTAAATCTTGAGATATTAAGGAAGAACTTTTTAAGTTCATGCAGAAAGAAGATGAGAACATGGAGGATTGTGTGGAACATTATAAGTACATGTTACAGATATTAGGTCATTCTACCCTAGATAAGGACATTTTGAAAATTATCCTTCCCCAGGCCTTTCGAGAAGACTCTCTGGAGCTGTTAAACATAGTAGGAAAGGGAGACATATCAAAGGGGGACTTCAATACCATTTGTGAGTTGTGCATTCAGTGCTCTAGGGGAGTTGCAAGGAATAAATAGGAAATTCAGTCAACAAAAGTATCTGTTGGAGGTGTCACGAATGCAGAAATTGGAAATCTGTTGGATAACTTAAGGACTAATATCCTGAGTACCCTGTCTGTACAGTTGGACACATTGCAAGTAAAACAGAAATAGATGGAATTGGAAAGGACTATGGATATATTTTTCCCGAAGTAAAAAAATAAGCATCCACAGAGAGAATGTCCATTTAATTCCATAGAGGAATTTGAAATCTATGAGCTGAGTCATGCAACAAGTTCATATCCCTCCTTGCAAGGATTGAAAGTGGTTTTTCAAGGGACAAGCGAAGAGGTGGACCAACTGTATTTTATGGGATCCAAAAAGCCATGGCAACCTCAGCCACCAACTATAAATCAAGGTATGTTTCTGGATCCATCTCAGTATTTCAATAATTATAATCTGGGTCCTCAGTCCATGCCTTATCCACCTATGTGGCCCCAATATTAGCTTCCACCCTGGCAGCAGTGGGCTCCTCAAACTAGTTCGAATTCTTCATGGGCTTAAAACTGGTGTGGACCCTCTCCTCCTAAGAAATTTCCCCAGTCAATGGCACAACAACAACTTCAGTTTCCCTCTAATATGCCTCCTGGTAATCATCCCATTTGTCCTCAACTTCCTATCCAACCCAATCTGAACCCTAACAATAAAGGGGCTCAACAAGATGACACCCTCAACCTACCTTCATACAACATCTCCACCGCAGAACTTTATGAGATGAATTTGAGATCTGGGCAGGTAGTAGAT
Source organism: Pinus taeda (assembly GCA_000404065.3). Taxonomy (NCBI): domain Eukaryota; kingdom Viridiplantae; phylum Streptophyta; class Pinopsida; order Pinales; family Pinaceae; genus Pinus; species Pinus taeda. The sequence continues at coordinate 191,842 of APFE030239475.1, read as the reverse complement.
GCTCAACCCTCACCTGTTATTATTGAACAAGTTGACAGTGAGGTTAAGAACTAGAAAGAGTTGAAGAGGAATAGAATCAAGTTAGTAAAAATCAGACATCTCCTCAACTGCTAATTAGTCAAGAACACCTAGCCGACTCGCCTTATCCAGAAAGATTGGCCTTGAGTAAACAGATCCCTCAAGTCAAGTTTGACTTGTTAGGGGAGTTACAAAATTTGTTTGTTAAGATCCCCCTGTTACAAGCTATGAGGGACGTACCTATATATGCAAAAACTCTCAGGGAATATTGTTCAAAAAGCCTAAAAATAAATTAAAGGACCCACTCACCATTCATGTGATGGGAAAGATATCATATTTTATGATGGGAAAGGCTATCCCTATGAAATATGGGGATCCCGGGAACCCAATTCTAACTATGAAAATTAATGGATTAGAAATTCCAAATGTGCTGGTAGATTTGGGTGTTACCATAAATGTCATTATTATTGAAGCTATGCATGCATTGGGTCTTCGAAACTTGAAACATACACCTACTGTGTTAGAGCTGGCAAATCGATCTATAGTCAAGCCATTAGGGAAGTTGGAGGATATTACAATCTCAGTTGATTCATGGCATTACCCTGTGGATTTCCTAGTGTTGCAAACACAATCCCCAGCTGGTGGCCATCCCCTGATTCTGGGAAGACCATGGTTGACAACTGCAGATGCTTACATTGGGTGTTGTTATGGGCATATGGTTATCTCAGATGGGCAGGTTACTAAAAACCTTGTGTTATAGCCACCAATAGAACCTAGCCCATCAGTGAAGCCAACCAGTCACAAGAAACCTTTACCAAGGGAAGAGTCTGAATCTAAAGATGAGGAATTAAGACTAGTCCTTACTATTGGACAGGCCCTTCAACTGAAAACAAAAACAGAAGATGACACAATTACCACTTTCATTAGTGATCCCTGTTCTGTTTAAGATTTGAATCAGTGAATTCTAGAATCTGTGTTGAGTTGTGAAACACAGGAAAATGTTGAAACAGTGGATGGATTTGAGGAACTTCCTACAACTATGTCCCATGACAACATTTTTATATAGATAGAACCAGGGAAGATACTAAATATTAATCCAGGTCTGTCAGAATCCTAGACAAAACAACTCCTAGATATTCTCTGAAAACACAAAGAAGCCTTTGCCTAGGACTACACAGACATGAAAGGGATTCTTTCCAATCTATGTACCCATCATATATACATCAAAGAGGATTGTCATCCTATGAGACAAACCCAAAGGAGAATGAACTCTACTCTAAAAAACATTGTTAAGGAAGAACTTCAAAAGCAGCTGGATGTAGGATTTATTTACCCCATTTCGGACAACCAATGGGTTTCCTCGTTGGTGATTGTTCCCAAGAAAAATGATAAATGGCAGATATGTGTGGATTATAAAGAATTAAATAAGGCAACACAGAAAGACCATTTTCCATTACCGTTCATTAACCAAGTCTTCGATAATTTGGTTGGGAAGAAGTTATTCTCCTTCCTGGATAGATTTAGTGGGTACAACTAGATCCAAATAGCTCCTGAGGATGAGGATAAAACCACTTTCATGTGCCCTTGGGGAAATTTTGCATATCGAGTCCTTCCATTTGGTCTTTGTAATAGGCCTACAACATTCCAAAGGGAAATTTTAGGGATTTTCTTTGATCTAGTAGATGAGAGTGTTGAGATTTATATGGATGATTTTACTCCATAGGGGGAATCATTTGAATAAGGGTTGAAAAACATGGAGAAGTTCTTGAAAGATGTAAACGGGAACATGTCTCCTTGAGTACAGTAAAATGCCACATGATGATGGAGGAAGGAATAGCCTTGGGACATTTATTTTTAGCTACTAGAATTTGAATGGATCCAACTAAGATAAAAGTATATTGCACTTCCCAATACCCAAAACACCCACATAGGTACATAACTTTATCTGTTGTGCTGGGTATTACAAATGCTTTATAGAAAATTTTACTAACATAGCACATCCACTTTTTCAATTGCTGACAAAAGTGCAGATTTTGTGTGGATAGATGACTATGATGCAGCCTTTGTGAAGATCAAGTAACTTGTCTATAGAGCTTTGATCCTTCGAGGGCTAGACTAGCATTACCATTTCATATTAATGCTGATGCCTCTCAGACAACAGTTGGGGCAATTTTGGGAAAGCAAGTGGAAAAGGTGCCATATGCAGTTTACTACGTTAGTAAGAACTTGGCTCCTCCTAATTTAAACTACATAGTGACTGAAAAAGAATTCCTTGCTGTCATCTATGCCATCTATTATGCCCCTACACCAATAGGTGTCATATATCATGGTTGACATATTGAGTTTTGTAATATGTTCATACCTTTTCTTGTTGCAAAGGTTTTCCATCTTTGAAGAAAAAATAAAAAAATTTAAAAAATGTAAAGAGGGTATACTCTAAAAGAAAAATCAAAGGGTAAAAAGAATAAAGAAAAGGTCAATAAAAAAGGAAAGAAAATGAACCCCAACAAAAAGAAATACCATGAAAGTGTGCAAGTCTAAATGCCACTACTTTTACTTTTGTATAATAAAAATTATGTGCAACTTGTCACCTATGCCACAATTTATGAATATTCAAATAGATTAAACTTGGCTAGTTCATATTTCAATTTCATGTTGTAGAAATAAAGAATAAAGATCTGACCAAATAGTGTAATCTTGGCAGATAAGTAGATAGATAGAATGAAAAAGGAGCTCAATAGTTTAATCTGAGCCCTTGGATGTAATAAGTGTAGACTTAGATAGGCATTGCCATGTAAAAGAAAAGAGAGTTTGATAAGGGTTTGCTAGTCTAAGTGCACCCTAATAAAGAAGTAAAAATGATAGGTTAAGTAGGTAGGGTAGGTAGATGATGGTTGTAGAATAACATGTGGTGAATGATGAGTTCAAATGTGTAAATCTTTTATTTTCATCATAAGGTAAGTGGCTTGTATCACATGGAAGGCACCTCAAGCAAGTAAAGTCAAAATAATTAACTCCCCTACTCATTTCCCCTAAATTTTCACTAATTTCCCCTAAGTACCAAGGTATCTATCAAATTAGAGGGGCTCAGAGCATTTCTCTGACTTCTGGAGGGACCGGACCCTCAGCCCAATAATTTATAATGCCCATATACTTGAGCTCATTCTTCAATATCACATCCCTTCATAAATCATTCATTCCCTTTCATAAGCTTTTTCCTAAGTAAAATCCTATTTTACTTAGGGAAATTAAAACATTTTCCATTAAAAACTTCATTTCTTACTTAGCCTAAGTTTAAATACACACATGAAAATGTAATACACTCAACGCTATTTCTATTCAATGTCATATTAACCACTAACTTGTATTAATATATAAATTCCCTATGAAAATCTACCCATTCTCGTATTATATTAACTATGTAAAAAACCCCAAAATACTATATATCCCACCCCTTTGGTTAAATTATAACCATATTATGTTTAAAAGGGGATTAATTAGTTAAGCAGTAACTAATAACAACCCTAACCCCCCACTACATTAAAAAGGGATTAATTAACCCTCACAGTTAATTTTACTTAGGGAAATTAAAACATTTTCCATTAAAAACTTCATTTCTCACTTAGCCTAAGTTTAAATACACACATGAAAATGTAATACACTTAGCGCTATTTCCATTCAATGTCATATTAACCACTAATTAATATATAAATTCCCTATGAAAATCTGCCCATTCCCGTATTATATTAATTATGTAAAAAACCCCGAAATACTATATATCTCACCCCTTTGGCTAAATTATAACCATATTACGTTTAAAAAGGGATTAACTAGTTAAACAGTAACTAATTAACAGCCCTGACTCCTTGCCACATTAAAAAGGGATTAGTTAACCCTCATGATTAATTAATAGCCTTCTCGACCAATCCTATCACCCCCGATATGATTAAATAACTCTTAATTATATCGGGCCCACCCTCATTAAACCCCCATCATTTTACATCCCAGATAGTCATCCAATCAAGTCCCTGAGATCCAACGGCTGTTGTGCATATCACACGACCCTTTGCAACTGCACGTTAGCATGTGATCACAAAGCGGTTTTGTGTACAGTACCTCTGCCATGTGTCATTTGTTCTATGGAATCGCTAGCTCAAGGCTAAATACCACCCCCTCCCCATAAGCGGTACAATATAAACCGCTTACCGCTTCCAAACTAAATGACAAAACATCATGTCATTCCCCCGCTGTCGTCACCCGTCCAAATCCGGAAACCTGACAATCCTTGACTTTGTATATAAAACAAAATAAATCATTTTTGTTGTTTTATTCTACGAACCTGTACGCCCACGCAAACAAAACATCTAGGTCAACTAGCTTGAGCTTTCAGCTCCCAACCTGCTCCAAACTTTACAGCTGATGCTGCCGAGAGCCATCTAGTCACACCCAGTACCTGCATTCCATTCCCTGTCCCCTAAAAGTAGGTATTTATCAAATTCCCAACACGAAACCATAGAAATACTTGTTTTCCATTGCAAATTAACTAAACAGGCCAAAATTCACCATAATTATGTTATTACTTTCGTCATTTAAGTTCCCCAGATCCTTTGCTTTACCTATTTTACAAAGAAAACCTCAGTTTCCTTTCCGAATCCACAAGAATGAGGATGGAAACCCCAGTAGCTCTAAACGTTGCACCCATTAACGCCCCTCATCGTGATTTAGACTATCTGCCTCTGGCAGAAAAGGACTGTCAAATAAAAGACAACCATTGATAAAGACCACTTCAAAGTCTTTTGCCAATGTAGAGATAACCATTTAAATGGCTATGATGTCATGGGTCTGTGGGAATCCAACCTCCTAATGTAATTTCTCCCCTATGTGCATGTTTTTCTAGATATAATCCATCAATACCATGCAAATTATGACCCCAACCACAGAGTATTCATGTCTCCCAACTAAAAAGTCCTCTTCACAATAACAGTTGAATCAATCAATGAGATGCTGCAATTTCACCCCAGTCAAGCCCTCACTCTCATTTCCATTGGACATTTACTTGAGAAATCAACAAAAATGTTCCAATCTGAACTCAATCACCTCTGCCAAACCTTCATATTAAAACAATATCAAACTAAAGATCCACCTCCTTATATGTCAGTTTTCTTCACAGATATGGGTAAAATCATAGTTGATATGATATCTGCAATCATGGGATTTAACACTAATGAGTATGTAGATGAGTTGACCCTAGTGTTAATGTCTATCTTTACTCCTAGACAACCCACAACTGTCAAGTATGATTATGCCTCATTTATTGCTAAGAAAATTCATGACCAGTTCATGAGACTGGAGAATGAAAGGGTTTTCAAGTATACCACCTTCATATATCACCTCATCCTCTACTATCAATCAAACAAATTCCCATTTTTTGTCAAGAAAATTGATACTAAAGCTAATCCAAGGTCTATCATCTTTTGGACTTCCATCTTCCACAGATCCTTTACTTGCCCTTATTCATATACTGAGTTCATTGATCAGTTTGCCCACCCAGCAACCACCTTGCTGACAGGGATTTCCCCTCTCAGGATAAGTGATGATATCAAAAGGATCCTTCAGCTCTCCAAACACTACAGAGCGGGCGACTAGTATTTATACCAGAATCACACAGAGATCAGGGTATATGGGCATGAGCTTTCCCCATTCAAGTTACCTATTTATGTTCCAGTGAGACTATTTTCATTGGAGTATTATAGACATATAATAAACTCAAATTTGATTCATTTTACCAAGGCTAAGAATAAAGCACAACTAAGGATCAAAGATCAATTAGGCCCTTTTGTCTGCAACACTAGGGAAGCATGGAAAGCAGTAGAGCAAATTCTAGAAGACCATTTGAAATTAAACAAGAGTTTTAGTTGGACTCCATATGACCCCCATAGTTTCATATGTGATAGAAGGATGAAAAATAGACTATCACCATACTTGCATCACAAAATTCCAAAGCTTGAACAATTTTCTAACATGGATGAATGGAGGGAAGGGACTCTAGTAGAAACAGATAGTGAGTAGGTCAAAATAGAAAATTTAATGAAGGATTTTGAGAAAACACTTAACCTGGATTCTTTTGGACAGGTGCAGTTTGAGACTTCTCAAAAGCCAACATCAGGAACTAGTGCCTTAACAGCTAATACCTCACAAAGGCTCTCACAGGAGACCAGTGCACCACTTACAAAGACATCACAGGGAAGAGGAAAAGAGACCAACACTCAGGCAATAGAACAATCAACCATGTCTGAACAGCCTGAAAATTCTCAAAAGCAGGCTCAAACACAGGCCCACCCAACTCAAGTCAACATGGGAGAGCCACCAATTTTACAGACTCCTCTGAATGAGGAAAGGAACAAAACAAGAGACAGGGAAGTAGCTACCCCTGCCAATGACCCATCAGACTAGCTTGATGCTAAGAGGCACAAGCTAAATCCTCATTCAGAAGAGGAATTTTTTGAGGAAACTATAGAGAGCTAGAGGAAAGAAGGTGCAGAAAGTCAACAAACTTTCCCAGTAGGTGGGACACCTTCTAGCTCACAGAAATAGGAATTGGAAAGGCAATAGAGTGTTGAGGTATCATCTTTCAGGCCTCTAGGAAATGAGAACCTAGACATTAAAACGAAATTCAAAGAAATAGAGGCTAACAATGAACCATTAAGGTCCCAAGTTCATGATCAGTATTTGAAAATGGCCCCCACAAATCAATCTAGGTTGATGTCAGCCTATGACATCAAAGAAGGTAAGATGCAGATGAGCTTCTTCAAGCCCAAAATACAACAGCCTCAAACAATTGCAGACTACCTCAAAATTGATTTTGAGATCATGGCCAAAGACATTCACCCCTTATATCAAATTGAACTACACAAGAAGGCAGGGGAAATGGTATATTTGACATTAACTAGCAAGGCTATGATGGCCCAAAGGTTAGAAAATTCTTTGAATAATACAATTGCTCAATTACAGCTAGAAGGAGCCTCCTCATAGGCTAAAGATAATAGGATTAAATCATTGGAGGAGTTAGTTATTAGATTGGGCCATAACCCAAAAGATGTGAAAGATGTAGTGGCCTTGATCAAGAAAAAAGATGAAGACGTAGCTGCCTTTAGAAAGAAGTTAAAATTACCTCCATCAAGGCATCCCAAAACTACTGAAGTCATCCAAAAGAATTCTGAAGAAGAGCTTATGGACTTATTCCTAAAGCTAAATGAACAGTTGAAGGAGACTGAACAAGAATTAGAAAAGTCATTAAAAAGTAGGTAGGGAGAGTCGACCTCTCAGTCTCAAAATGTGATACAAGTGGTCTCCATGATATTCCCTTCGAAATGTGGAATAGCTCTGGCACCAAATGTCCCCTTGGTCATAGCAGAAGTAATTATAGGTACATTCATAGGAACAACACCAGCAAAAACAACACATGCAGGAACTTCAGGTTTAAGCATAGAAGAATTAATCAATTCAATGGAGGAGATGAAACTCCAAGTCTCTGAATTACAAAAGATAAAAGAACAATTTTTTACCTTAGAATAGAAATATGATCTTTCCAAAATTAATTTTGCTGAAAAGGTGAGGGAGAATAAAGGGTTAGCTCAACAAGTGAAATCACTGGAGAAGGACCTCACCTTTGACAAGCCCTTAGCAGACATTAGGAATATTCTTTGGACCAACATCACACAATCAATAAATGATGTTTGGTCATATATACAAATAATTTTTGAACAGATTGACCTTGTAAAAGTGGCTCTTGAAGAAATTCAGAGGACAAAGGAAGAATTAGGAGGAAAGCTTGAGGAAGCCATCAGGCTCATAAATTTTTTGAACAGAAAAAATAAGTATTAGCTAGAAGAGTTGCGCATTTAGGACAGAACAGGGACCATTTTAGAAGTCAAGAAGGTATTGACCAAAAGGTCACTTATGCAGAATTTGGAAAGGAGATGCGAGAACATGCAAGAAGAGATTATGATTTCATGAATAAATTTGGCATTTTGTAGAGCAAAGGACTCCCTAGTCCTTTAGTAATTAATGATACATTGATGAGACATGAAGACTATATGGACAAGTTGGCCAAATATGTATATAACTAGGCCAATTCATCAACAAGTGCATCTGCACCAAAGGCACTACCTACAGGCAAAGTTCTCTATGACAATCTAGAGAACCTTTTCTATGTGGAACGTGAGGTAAAAAAATTGTTTCCAGTTCAGCCTAATTTTGTCAAATACATTGAGGCTAACGAAATCTTTAGGAAACTTCAAAGGACCAGAATACCAAAGGAAGATTGGTGGATGAACATGACAGAGATCTTGTAATTTTCCCTGGTAAATTCTCAATATTTACCATAGTCAATGTTGGTAAAGGAAGGTGAATAAGGATTAAACAGGTAAAGAGTATCAAAATAGGTCAAAGAGTATCAGTAAGAAGATGAAAAACAAAATAGCCAGAATAGATTTATGAGGAAGACAGCAAAAAGCTCCATCATAGGGCCTGCCTCCAACTCATTCACAAAAATAGGGACAACAAGCCATCAGTTCACAATTATCTTTTATATTCGAAACCACCTGTCTCTACTTTAATGTAACATATAATTATGCTTCCTAGATTATATCTCTCTTTGTTAAGAGATATTTTATTGTAAACTTTTGTATAAGTACTCCCTGATTCAGAGTATTGAGTGTGGATTCTTAGACATTTCTATAAACTTATCATTTTTGAAAATAAAGGTTGTTGATCAACTTTTGTACGGCTGGCTGAATGAAGAAATAATACAAAGGACTTTTCACAAGATTCATGTGTAAATCATCGGACAAATAAGTATTTTATATCTCATGTGTTATTGTTTTCTTGTTTAGTATTTCAAATGTGTTTCATATCTGAATATTAAAACCAAAAAGTATAATTCAGAAAGTGATTCAATGCAATCTGTCTTCAAAATAATTTTTATTCTTAATGTTTTCTTCTAAGCTATCATAGGCAAGGAATTCTTAGTTGCTCCTGATTCTTAGTTTATCATTTTGACCATTTAATAAGAAATTATTAATTTCTTTTTATTAGTGATCATCCACTTCCCTCTTCTTAAAACACGTGGAAGGATTCTTGATTGCCCTTCTTCCCTTTTAAGTCCATCCCATTCTTTCAAGTTACCATTTGTTCCTTGTTTAGCTATCCTACCCTGTGAAGCCATCCTTTGTGGAAAAACCTGATCCAGTTAAGCCATCTTCATTTGACTCCATAGCCCAATGGCCTGAAATACATAGCTCTATCCATCTGCTCTTGAATTCCACCAATAAAAAAAATCAAAACCCCCAAGCTTTCGTAACTAGCATAACATCTCATAAAACATAGCTAAATCTTAAAGAGAGAGCCCTCTCTGAATACAGATTGGCTAGATTCTGTACTTAAAAGTTGGTTTGTGGTTACCTCAGACCCCTTTCCTTCTTTTAACAACTTGAAGGAAAATCTGAGTGATAACATAGTGGCGACTCTGCTGGGGAACTACCAATTCCTCAGCCATAACAAATCTTTAAGAAAGTTTAAAGCCAAATCTAAAGCATCTTAAAGAAAACATAGAAGTTGTTTGGGGATATCAATTAAGAAAATCAAAGACCTAAAAACCTGACTTCAGAAAGGACTCGTTACACTAGAGCTAATCCATATCCCAATCCACCACAAGTATTTGAGAACCCCAATCTGATCCTTAGAATTCTTAGGAGACAATAAAGTCAAGAAAGTTCTGCTATCTCTCAGCCCACTTTTAGATCAACATCCTTCCATGTTAGGTGGATTTACCTTGAAGACGAACCATTTGATGAATACTTTGAAACCTCTTTATTCAAAACTTCATCTGATTCTGAATTAATTGAATTGATCCAATACCTAATATTCATCGAAGAATTATAGCTTCAAGTTGTTAGTTCATCAATTGATAGGCATTTGCAGAACTCACTACAATCTGATCTTACCGCTAAAGGAACACCCAATTCCTCTGTAATCACTTCAGCCTCTGCAAGTTCACCATTCCCTCATACTTCTCAACCTCAAACCACTCCTCCTCAGACCATTCCTTCTAGCCCTCCATCCACAACCCAAACACCCATTGTTATCCCAACCCTAGCTATTGTTTCAACCTTACTATAGCAATGGAAAACAAGTATACCCCCCTTGTTCTACCAGAAAACTTAGGTGCCATGCCTTAGGACTACCAGAGTAAGATCACTCCATTTGATGGTACTCGTACCTATACAACCCAATAACACACCAAAAATATGACTGATTATTTTGAAATTTATGAAATAGATGCTGATGATGTACGAATGAAAATATTTGTTCAGAGTCTAATTGGGGAAGTCAGAACCTGGTTTAGAGCTCTAGCAGCAAATAGTATAGAAAACCTAGAAACCCTCTATAGGCAATTCCTAAACCGATGGGAGAAGAAGAAAGATCCTCTTCAGATTCTATCTGAGTATGAAAACCTAAAGAGAGGAACATAGGAAACTATGTAGGATTACTGCACTACATTCAACAATATCTATAGTGCCATCCCTCAAAACCTCAGACCCCTACCTAATTTAGCCTTAATAAAGTTCCTAGATGGATTTGATTCTGACATGGCTTTTCAGCTGAGAGAACGAGCTCCTCGAACTTTGGAATATATGGAAAGCATAGCTGTTAGTGTTGAAGCCAACCTAATGTCTAAAAGAGCCAAGGTTAGGAGTGAAAGGAGAATACCATTAAAGGAAGAAGCCTCACCCTTCGAATAGAAACTAGATGCCATAATTAAAGGGATGGATAGACTAGGAGACAAAGTGGAAACAATTGAAAGGAAATCCCCTTGGGATGGTCAACCAACCAACATAGGGATAAATCTTAATTTTTGAACAAATCAGAACCAGAGCACTGGGAAGACTGGTCCAGACCAAAATATTAGACTCCCTTTTTAGGACAATTATGTAGAAGATTCCAGCTCTGAAGATCTAGTAGAAGATACTCAAATAAATTTGATGGGACTCATAAATGAAGGAGAAGTTTTCTTGACCCAAGAAGATCAAGAGGCCCACATTCTTAAACAATTTCAAACTCAGTCAGGTGAATCATTCGACTTTAGGGAAGGATATGACACAACCATCTATGAGGTACATAAACAATATAACCTGAGAAGTAGGAGAGTTGATGTTCCTGAAGCAAATAAACAAAAGGTTCCTAAACAACCCATAAAGGGTAAGATAGTCACTACACGTGTACATATTCTTTCTAGATCAAACAATAACCCTTCTAACCCAATAATTGAGGATGCCTCTAATAATCAACCAAACAACAAACAGTCCTCCACTCCCCTTGCTTCTGAGGGAACTATGGAAGAACCTCTAGAAGTTGATTTAGGAGAAACTACAAATCATAACCCCACTCCTGAAAAGGAGAAAAACAAAAAAAATACAGAAAACAGAGAGAATACTGATGTTCAAAATCCAAAAACTCAAACAGAAAAACCCTTTAATTTGGAAGCTGAGGTAGGTAGGCTGAAAATTGTTGTCTCATTATCTGAATTAGCTAAACATGAGGCTTACCGAATTCAAATTAATAGATCACTGAAAATTACTGGAACTAAATATTCAGTTAATGTTTTTGATGACTAGCTAGAATAAATCTTTGGCCCAGAAGTGAATGGAAAACATTTATAAGGAGGAATTCCTCCCTTCTATGTAAGCTTAAGCATACATGATAATATTCTTTACAATGCCATGTTTGACTCTAGGGCATCTCATAACCTCATGCGCAAGTTTGTAATGGAAAAGTTAGACCTAGACATCACTAGACCATACAAAGACTTGTTTTCTTTTGATTCTAGCCAGGTGAGATGTTTAGGATTGATAAAAGACTTGTGTGTCTCATTGGTTCAATACCCTGCAAAAAAAAATTTAATGGATATAGTAGTAGCAGATATACTACCAAAATATGGCATGTTATTATCTAGGCCTTGGAGTGCTAAGCTTGAGGGATCACTTCAATTGGATATGTCATATGCTACTATCTCGGTTTTCGGCCAACCAAAGAAACTATACAAAGAAACATTGATGAAATATGTAGTAAGTACTCAGGAAAAACCCAAAAATTTCCCCATCTACTCAGTACACTCTAATATGGACTCATTATTTCTTTATAATGCTGAAACCAATCCTCCCAACACTTTAGATGTTTTAGCAGTAGAACTAAAAGAAATTAAAAAAGAACAATCAAGTGTCCACATCTAGGAATTATCAGACAACAAAGAAAAACCATATGAGAATGAAAAACTAAATCCCCCTGTTAAACAAATTCCCACCACCCCTAACACTGATTATGTGCATGAAATACTTTGGCATTTAGCATTTGATGGCTCAGTCAATAGATTAGGGGCATGAGTAGGAGTTTGGGTGTACAATTTAGAAAACGATCATACTGAAGGCCATGCCTAAAATTTAAATTTTAAGTGCACCAATAATATGGTAGATTATGAAGCTCTCTTGTTGGGTATTAAACTTGTTAAAAGATTAGGGGCAATCAAAGTATCAGTCATAGGAGATTTTGAATTAATAAACAAACAAATCAAAGAGAAATACTCAACCAGGGATCCTAGATTAGGATACTACAGAGGAACAATCATAGAGATACTCAATACTTTTCTGGAAACTAAGCTTGCTATAGTACCTAGAAAAGACAACTTGCAAGCCCACAGCTTGGCCATGTTTGCCAACACCTGCAAATTACCTTTCAAACCTAATTATCAGTTTACTATTGAAATTAGGCATAGACTAGCCATCCCTAATAATCTAAAGAACTGGAAAGTTTTCGATAGTGATGAGCAGATTAATAACTTTTTAACTTTAGATGAAGAGTTTTCTAACAATTACATAGATGTTGATACAGTCATTAACTCTAATCAAATAGATAAGGTAGAAACAAACATTTTATAAGAAAGTTCAATTCAAATGCTTCATCCCACAAAATTCACACAAAAGGAAGTTCGAGACCTAAAACAAATGTACCTTGATGAGATAATTGAAGAAGAAATAGAGGTTATCAACTTAAAAAACAATCATCTCACTAAATGATTAACTCCTCTAGAAGACCTCTTTGATTCCAATGACATTCCTAAAAACTTAAGATGGAACCATTAAAAGCAGACATTCAGGAATATAACTTAGGTACAGAGGACAATCCAAAGATGATAAAACTATCAAAGACTTTACCTTCTGATCAGAAGTTAAAATATGTTGAATTCATGAGAGAATTCTAGGATGTCTTTCCCTGGAGTTACGAAGATTTGAAATCATATGAAACCTCCATTATTCAGCATACTATACCTCTGAAAGAAAACCAAAAGCCCTTTAAACAAAAACTTAGAAGAATCAACCTTGTATTGTTACCACTGATTGAAAAAGAAATTAAACGTATGTATGAATTAGGGATTATTGCCCCTATTAGATTTTCAGAGTGGGTGTCTAACTTAGTGCTCACTAGGAAGAAAATTGGGGAAATAAGATTATGTGTTGATATGAGAAATGTGAATAAGGTCTCCCTTAAAGACAACTATCCTTTACCCGAGATGGATCATAATTTGCAAAGGGTAGTAGGTTCTTCTAGAATTTCTCTTTTAGATGGGTTTTCAGGATATAACTAGATCCTGGTTCATCCTGATGACCAAGATAAAAACTTCCTTTACAACACCATGGGGCACTTTTATGTACCTCAAAATGCCACTTGGACTAAAACAATGCAGGAGAAACTTTCCAAAGAGAAATGGACATTGCATTTGCCAAAGAAATTCATGATTTTCTTGTTATATATTTGGATGATTTAACTGATTTCTCTAAATCTGATCAATAGCACTTAGACCATCTCAGACAAGTATTTCTAAAATGTATAAAATATGGTATCTCTTTGAATCCAAAGAAGTCCTTGTTTGGTATGGAATAAGGTAAGCTTTTAGGTCATATCATTTCCAGAATTGAAGCTATACTACAGATACCTCATCCATAAAGTATTAAAGAATTCCAAACTTTCCTAAGGAAGATTAACTTTTTGAGAAGATTCATATCTAACCTGGTTGAACTTATCAGACTACTAAATGACATGCTAAAAAATGATTCAAGTATCAAATGGACAGTAGAAGCCAAACAATCATTTGAAGAAATCAAAATGGCTTTAACTAGAACACCAGTCCTTATAAGTCCTCAATTTGATAGAGACTTCATAATTTTTTCTTTTGCCTCAGAACACACGATAGTAGTTGTTTTATTACAAAAGGATGACTAGGGATGTGAAAAACCTATAGCCTTTTTTAGTAAAGCATTCAAAGATGCATCATTAAAATACAAAATCATGGAGAAACAAGCTTTTTCACTTGTAAAAGCCATTAAAGACTTCATAGTCTACATATTATACTCTCATGTGATAACTTATGTGCCTAATGTAGTTGTCAAAGACATCTTAACTCAAGGTGGAATTGATGGAAAACGGGGTAAGTAGATCGCTACCATCTTAGGGTATGATATTAAAATAAAACCTACCAAACTGATAAAAGGACTGGGATTGGCCAAACTCATGATAGAAACCAATTGTCAAGCCCTAGACATAAATGAATTGGATGAAAAACAAGAGATGGCAACTCCACAAATTAGCTAGGTCTTTTTAGACTCACCTTGGTATGCTGATGTAATTTATGTTTTACAAAACCTGTGGGCTCCTCCAGGGTTATCCATAATAAAGAATAGGTTTTTAAAAATGAAAGCTTCAAAGTTTTGTATCTTAGATAATTATCTTTTTTGGAAAAATCATGAAGGAATTTTATTGAATTGTTTGTTAAAAGATGAAGCTGACAAGGCTTTCCAACAATTTCATGCAGGAAACTGTGGTGGAAACCTCTATTGGAAATCAACTATAGATAAAATCCTAAGAGTTGGGTTCTATTGGTCGACATTGTTTGTAGATGCGAAGAGATTTGTGACTTCCTGCCATAAATGTCAATTTTTTGAAGGCAAAAAAAAGTTGTTACCCTTACCCTTAAAACCCATTTCCACCAAGAAACCTTTCCAGCAATGGGGTCTTGACTTAATTGGTGAAATCCATCCTCCCTCCTTAGGCCAACATAAATGTATAATCACTGCCACTGACTATTTTACTAAATGGATAGAGGCCATCCCTTCCAGACAGGCCAACGATACAATAATCATAGGTTTCTTAGAGACCAATATATTGTCCAGGTTTGGTTGTCCCACTAAGATCATTACTGATAATGTTGCAACTTTAAAAGAAAAGAAGATGATCAGTTTCTGCAATAAGTACCACATTACATTGGGCCATTCCATAGCCTATTACCCTCAATGGAATGGACTGTTTGAATCTTCCAACAAGACTCTAATTAATATCATTAAAAAACTGTTAGAACAAAACAAGAAGACTTGGAACAAGGAACTGATAAATGCGTTATGGGAGACAGGGTTACAACCAAAAAATTCATAGGAACCAAACCTTATGAGTTAGTATATGGCATGGAGGTTGTTTCTCCTTCACCATTAGGAGTTCCTGTTATGAAACTACTCCAAGAAGCTCAATTGGAACCTAATGATATTCAAAGGAGGATAAATCAGACTATCAACTTTTAGCAGACTAGAGAGGAGGTGTACCAAAGATCCCAAGTGTTGCAGGAGAAGCTTAAGAAGATATTTGATAAAAAAACCCAAGGCAGAAGATTCTAACTTGGAGATAAAGTGCTAATATGAGATTCCAGAAGAGAGGATAAAGGGAAACATGGGATGTTTGACTTCCTATGGAAAGGACCATACATCATTTATGATTTCCAAGGAAACAATACATATTTTCTTAAAAACTTAGACGGTACAAAGGTAGAGGAAGGACCAGTGAATGGTCGGATGTTAAAGCATTACTTTGATCCTAGATACTAATGTTACCATGTTTTTAACATGTACATATTATATCCTTTGTAACATCACAGTTTTGATTGGACAGTAACATTTTGGAGTTGAAGCCTGAAGAGAAGGCCCTAAGCTTCAAGAATATCACTGTCATACATACAATAAAGCAGAAAGCAGAAGAAGATTACAGAGCACAGTCAAAGTCATTCAGAGCCATCTGATCTACTGTTCTTGACTTTTCACCAAAAAAAACCATCCCCAAGTGGAGCCATTGTTATGCCCCTGTACCAATAGGTGTCATATATCATGATTGACTTATTGAGTTTTGAAATATGTTCATACATTTTCTTATTGTAAAGGTTTTCCAGATTTGTAGAAAAAATAAAAAAATTTAAAAAATGTAAAGAGAGTATACCCTAAAAGAAAAATCAAAAGGTAAAAAGAATAAAGAAAAAGTAAAAAAAAAAGGAAAGAAAATGAACCCCAACAAAAGGAAAGACCAGGAAAGTGCGCAAGTCTAAATGCCACTACTTTAACTTTTGTATAATAAAAATTGTGTGCAGCTTGTCACCTATGCCACAATTTATGAATAGTCAAACAGTTTAAACTTGGCTAGTTCATATTTCAATTTCATGTTGTAGAAATAGAGAATAAATATTTTACCAAACAGTGTAATCTTGGCAAATAAGTAGATAGGTATAATGAAAAAGGAGCTCAATAGTTTAATCTGAGCCATTGGATGTAATAAGTGTAGACTTAGATAAGCATTGCCATGTAAAAGAGAAGAGAGTTTGATAAAGGTTTGCTAGTATAAGTGCACCCTAATAAAGAAGTAAAAATGATAGGTTAAGTAGGTAGGGTAGGTAGATGATGGTTGCAGAATAACATGTGGTGAATGATGAGTTCAAATGTGTAAATCTTTTATTTTCATCATAAGGTAAGTGGCATTTATCACATGGAAGGCACATCAAGTAGGCAAAGTCAAAATAATTAACTCCCCTACACATTTCCCCTAAATTTTCACTATTTTCCCCTAAGTACCAAGGTATCTATCAAATTAGAGGGGCTCAGAGGATTTATTTGACTTCTGGAGGGACCGGACCCTCGGCCCAATAATTTATAATGCCCAAGTACTTAAGCTCATTCATCAATATCACATCCCTTCATAAATCATTCATTCCCTTTCATAAGTTTTTTCCTAGCTAAAATCCTATTTTACTTAGGGAAATTAAAACATTTTCCATTAAAAACTTCATTTCTCACTTAGCCTAAGTTTAAATACACACATGAAAATGTAATACACTTAATGCTATTTCCATTCAATGTCATATTAACCACTAACTTGTATTAATATATAGATTCCCTATGAAAATCTACCCATTCCCGTATTATATTGATTTTTTAAAAAACCCTGAAATACTATATATCTCGCCCCTTTGGCTAAATTATAACCATATTACATTTAAAAAGAGATTAATTAGTTAAATAGTAGCTAATTAACAACTCTGACTCCCTTCCACATTAAAAAGGGATTAGTTAACCCTCATGATTAATTAATAGCCTTCCCGACCAATCCTGTCACCCCCGATATGATTAAATAACTCTTAATTATATCGGGACCGCCCTCATTAAACTATTATCATTTTACATCCTCGATAGTTGTCCGATCAAATCCTCGAGATCCAACGGCTATTGTGCATATTGCACAACCCTTTGCGACTGCATGTTAGCGCGCAATCACAAAGCAGTTTTATGTACAGTACCTCTGCCATGTGTCATTTGTTCTATGGAATCGCTGGCTCAAGGCTAAATACTGCCCCCTACCCATAAGCGATGCGATATAAACCACTTACCGCCTCCAAACTAAACGAAAAAACATCATTTCGTTCCCTCGCTATCATCACTCGTCCAAATTCCAAACCTTACCAATCCTTGACTTTGTATATAAAACAAAATAAATCAATTTTGTTGTTTTATTCTGCAAACATGTACTCCCATGCAAAAAAAATGTCGAGGTCAACCAGCTTGAGCTTTCAGCCGCCAACCTACTCCAAAATTTACAGTCGACGCTGCCTAGAGCCATCCAGTCACACCTAGTACCTGCATTCCGTTGCTTGTCCCCTAAAAGCAGGAATTTATCAAATTCTCGACAAGAAACCCTACAAATATTTGTTTTCCACTGCAAATTAACTAAAAAGGAAAACTTCACCATAATTTTGTTATTACTTTCATTATTTAAGTTCCCCAGACCCTCTGCTTTACCTATTTTACAAAGAAAACCTCAGTTTCCTTTCTGAATCCACAAGAACCAAGATGGAAACCCCGGTAGCCCTTAACATTGCACCCATTAACGCCCCTCATCGTGATTTAGACTATCTGCCTTTGGCGGACAAGTACTTCCAAATAAGAGACTTGACCACTAATAAAGACCACCTCAAAGTCTTTTGCCAATGTATAGATAATCACTTAAATGGCTATGATGTCATGGGACTGTGGGAATCCAACCTCCTAATGTACTTTCTCCCCTCTGTGCATGTTTTTCCAGACATAATCCATCAGTTCCATGCAAATTATGACCCCAACCGCAGAGCAGTCATGTCTCCCAACCATACAGTCCTCTTCACAATAACATCTGAATCAATCAATGAGATGCTGCAATTTCACCCCAATCAAGCCCTCACTCCCATTTCCATTGGAAATTTACTTGATAAATCAGCCAAGATGTCCCAATCTGAACCCAATAGCCTCTGCCAGACCTTCATATTAAAACAATATCAAACTAAAGATCCACCTCCTTATATGTTAGTTTTCTTCACAGATATGGGTAAAATCACAGTCGATATGATATCTGCAGTCATGGGATTTGTTAGGCCCCTATACTACTAGTGTAACCCTTATTGTTATTAGTACAACCCACTTATTATATTGATGTACCCACATAGTGCCCATATTGTTACTATTGTACCCCATATAAGCCCACTAATGTACTATTGTGGCTTCATATTATTATTGTTAGGTCGGCTGGGTTATATTGTGACTCCTTAGACTCCTATATATAGAAAGGAGGTTTTGTCAATTTGAAACATCAAGAATTGTTCATTTATGTAATGTAGGAGGTTGCCCCCTCGAAAGGCTGAATTCTAGGCGTTGATATATCTTTTCTATCTTTTCTTGAGCTGGTTTCATAACATTTGGTATCAGAGCTTTGGATTCTAGGGTTTCGCTGCTCCAAACAAGTCATCGTGGCATTTTCGCTATAACTTTTTTTCTGTGATGTTTCAGAAGTCTCAAAAAAAACCCATTTGAGAAGAATTGGCGCTGAACTTTGGGTCTGAATTTCAGAGCGTTTCAGGGGACAGTTTCGGAGATATTATCTGAGGAAGTTGGCCTTTTTGCAGACTCCTGAATTACACTCAAAACAGGTGACCTGGGGAAAATCGTCAGAACTTTCTTTCTGAGCATCGGATTGAAATTTCGTAAGAAGGTGAAGAAAGAGAACGGACTGTAGTTTTCATTTATATATTTTTCAGAGTCAAAGGTTGAAACAGTGACACGTGGCACGTCGTACAAGTTCGCTCTACTGAATTAGTCTATAATCAGGTCACTGTGGGAGATTTAGCATAACTCTTCATTGGAGAATCCAATTGGGGTCAGACTGGTGGCATTGAAAAGAGGACACAGAGGACTACTACAGGTCATAGTTTCAGAGCTTAAAGATCTGAAAGTACATAGTTACAGTCATTTCAAGATTGAGCTCCTAAAATCAAGAAAAAGCAAGATGAGGAAGTTTGATGGCAAGGATGCAGTAAATTGGATACGTCAAATGGAGAAATATTTTGATCTAAATGGTGTACCATCATTAAAAAAGGTATGTATTGCATCTTCATATTTAGAACTGGATCAATTTTTATGGTATAAAGGGCTTTCTTCTCGTAAAAGACTTGTTACGTGGTCAATTTTC
>APFE030239475.1:157902-169275 GCA_000404065.3 Pinus taeda | reverse complement strand
AAGTGGAAGAACTTATCCGCTAAAGATTCCACATGGGAGGATGAGAATTTTATGCAGAAGTATCCAGAACTACTCAAAGCGTTGAGGACAACACTTTTTTGAAGGCGAGGGGCATGTTGGGTCCCTATAATACTAGTGATTACCCCATTACTATTGTAGTTATACCCCTTATTAATATTGTTGTGCCCTATTGCCCCCATATTGTTATTACTGTGCCCCATAGAATCCCTCTATTGTTATTTTTGTGGCTTTATATTATTATTGTTAGGTCGGCTGGTTTATATTGTGACTCCTTAGGCTCCTATATATAGAAAGGAGGTTTTTGTCATTTGAATCATCCAAGAATTGTTCATTTATGTAATGTAAAGGAGGTTGCCCCCTCGAAGAGGCTGAATTCTAAGGCGTTGATATATCTTTTCTATCTTTTCTTGAGCTGGTTTCATAACAGGATTCAACACTAGCGAGTATGTAGATGAGTTGACCCTAGTGTTAATGTCTATCTTTACCCCTGGATAGCTCCCAGCTGTCAAGTATGATTATGCCTCATTTATTGCTGAGAAAATGCATGACCAGTTCATGAGACTAGAGAATGAAAGGGTTTTCAAGTATACCACCTTCATATATCACTTCATCCTCTACTATCAATCAGACAAATTCCCATTTTCTGTCAAGAAACTAAATACTAAAGCTAATCCAAGGTTTGTCATCTTTTGGACTTCCATCTTCCACAGATCTTTTGCTTGCCCTTATTCATATATTGAATTAATGATTAGTTTGTCCACCCAACAACCACCTTGCTGATAGGGATTTCCCCTCCCAGGATTAGTGATGATATCAAAAGGATCCTTCAAATCTCCAAATAGTACAGAGTGGGTGACTGGTATTTATACCAAAATCACACAGAGATCAGGGTATATGGGTGTGAGCTTTCCCCATTCAAGTTACCTAGTAATGTTCCAATGAGACTGTTTGCATTGGAGTATTATAGACAGATAATAAACTCAGATTTGATTCATTTTACCAAAGCTAAGAAGAAAGCACATCTAAGGATCAAAGATCACTTAGGCCCTTTTGTCTACAACACTAGGGAAGCATGGAAAGTAGTAGAGAAAATCCTAGAAGACCATCTAAAATTAAACAAGAGTTTTAGTTGGACTTGATATGACCCCCATAGTTTCATATGTGATAGAAGGATGAAAAATAGATTATCACCATACTTGCATCATAGAATTCTAGAGATTGAACAATTTTTTGTCATGGATGAATGGAGGGAAGGAATCCTAGTAGAAACAGATAGTGAGCAAGTCAAAATAGAAAATGTAATGAAGGATCTTGAAAAAACACTTGACCTAGATTCTTTTGGATAGGTGAAGTTTGAGACTTCTCAAAAGCGAGCATCAGGAACTAGTGCCTCAATAGCTGATACCTCACAAAGGCACTCATAGGAGACCAGTGCACCACTTACAAAGACATCACAGGGAAGAGGAAAATACACCAGCACTCAGGCAACAAAACAATCAACCATGTCTAAACAACTTGAAACTTCTCAAAAGCGGGCTCAAACACAGGTCCACCTAACTCAAGTCAACATGGGAGAGCCACCAATTTTACAGACTCCTCTAAATGAGGAAATGAACAAAAAGAGAGATAGGGAAGTAGCTACCCCTGCCAGTGACCCATCAAAATAGCATGGTGCTAAGAGGCACAAGCTAAATCCTCATTCAGAAGAGGAATTTTTTGAGGAAACTATAGAGAGCCAGAGGAAAGAAGGTGCAAACAATCAACAAACTTTTCCAGCAGGTGGGACACCTTCTAGCTCACAAAGACAGGAACTGGAAAGGAAATAGAGTGTTGAAGTATCATCTTTCAGGCCTCTAGGAAATGATAACCTAGACATTAAAAAGAAATTCAAAGAAATAAAGGCTAAGGATGAACCATTAAGGGCCCAATTCCATGATCAGTATTTGAAAATGGCCCCCACAAATCAAACTAGGTTGATGTCAGCCTATGACATCAAAGAAGGTAAGATGCAGATGAGTTTCTTCAAGCCCAAAATACAATAGCCTCAAACAATTGCAGACTACCTCAAAACGGATTTTGAGGTCATGGCCAAGGACATTCACCCCTTAGATCAGATTGAACTACAAAAGCAGAGAGGGGAAATGGTATATTCGGCATTAAACAGTAAAGATATGACGGCCCAAGGGTTAGAAAATTCTTTGAATTATACAACTGCTCAATTACAGCTGGAAAGAGCCTCCTCACATGCTAAAGATAATAGGATTAAATCATTGGAGGAGTTGGTTATTGCATTGGGCAATAACTCAAAATATGTGAAAGCTGTAGAGGCCTTGATCAAGAAAAAAGTGGAAGACATAGCTCCCTTGAGAAAGCAGTTAAAATTACCTCCATCAAGGCATCCCCAAACTACTGAAGTCATCCAAAAGAAGTCCAAAGAAAAGCTTATGGACTTAGTCCTAAAGCTAAATGAACAGTTGAAGGAGACTGAACAAGAATTAGAAAAATCATTGAAAAGTAGGCAAGGAGAGTCGACTTCTCAGTCTCAAAATGTGATACCTGTGGTCTCCATAGCAGTCCCTTCGACACTTGGAACAACTCTGGCACCAAATGTCCCCTTGGTCACAACAGAAGTAATTACAGGAACAGTGACAGGAACAACACCAGCAGAAATAACACAGGCAGGAACTTCAGGTTTAAGTACAAAAGAATTAATCAAGTCAATGGAGGAGATGAAACTCCAAGTCTCTGAATTACAGAAGGTAAAAGAACAATTTGTTACCTTAAAATAGAAATATGATCTTTCCAAAATTAATTTTGCTGAAAAGGTGAGGGAGGATAAAGGGTTAGCTCAGTAAGTGAAATCACTAGAGAAGGACCTCGCCTTTGAAAAGCCCTTAGCAAACATTGGGAAGATTCTTTGGACCAACATCACAGAATCAATAAATGATGTTTGGTCATCTATACAAATAATTTTTGAATAGATTTACCTTGTAAAAGTGGCTCTTGAAGAAATTCAGAGGACAAAGGAAGAATTAGGAGGGAAGCTTGAGGAAGCTATTAGGCTAATAAATTTTTTGAACGTAAAAAATAAGTACCAAATAGAAGAGTTGCACATTGAGGACAGAATAGGGACCCTTTTAGAAGTCAAGAAGGTATTAACCAAAAGGTCACTTATGCAGAATTTGGAAAGGATATGCCAGAACATGCAAGAAGAGATTAATGATTTCATGAAGAAATTTGGCATTTTCCAGAGCAAAGGACTCCCTAGTACTTTATTAATTAATGATAAATTGATGATACTGAAGACTATGTCGACAAGTTGGCCAAATATGCAGATAACTAGGCCAGTTCATCAACAAGTGGATCTGCACCAAAGGCACTACCTACATGCATAGTTTTCTATGACAGTCTAGAGAACCTTTTCTATGTGGAACATGAGGTAAAACATTTGTTTCCAGTTCAGTGTAATTTTGTCAAATACACTGAGGCTGACGAAATCTTTAGGAAACTTCGAAGGACCAGAATACCAAAGGAATATTGGTGGATGGACATGACAGAGATTTTGTAATTTGCCCTGGTAAAAAAGTAAATTCTCAATATTTACGATAGTCAATGTTGGTAAAGGAAGGTGAATAAGGATTAAATAGGTAAAGAGTATGAGAATAGGTCAAAGAGTATCAGTAAGAAGATGAAAAACAGAACAGCCAGTACATGTTTACGAGGAAGACAGCAAGATGCTCCATCATAAGGCCTGCCTCCAAGTCATTCACAAAAATAGGGACAGCAAGCTATCAGTTCACAATTATCTTCTATATTCGAGACCATCTGTCTCTAATTTTATGTAACATATAGTTAGGCTTCCTAGATTATATCTCTCTTTGTTAAGAGATATTTTATTGTAAACTTTTGTATAAGTACACTGTTTCAGAGTATTCAGTGTGGATTCTTAGACATTTCTATAAACTTATCATTTTGGAAAAGAAAGGTTGTTGATCAACTCTTGTATGGTTGGCTGGATGAAGAAATAATACAAAGGAATTTTCACAGGATTCATGTGTCAAGCATCGGACAAATAAGTATTTTATATCTCATGTGTTATAGTTTTCTTGTTTAATATTTCAAATGTGTTTCATATCTGAATATTAAAATGAAAAAGTATAATTGAGAAAGTGCTTTAGTGCAATTTGTCTTCAAAATCATTTTTATTCTTAATGTTTTCTTCTAAACTATCATAAGCAAGGAATTCTTAATTTCTCCTGCTTCTTAGTTTATCATTTTGATCATTTAATAAGAAATTCTTAATTGCTTCTTATTAGTGATCATCCACTTCTCTCTTCTTAAAACATGTGGAAGGATTCTTGATTGCCCTTCTTCCCTTTTAAGTCCATCCCATCCTGTCAAGTTACCATTTGTCCCTTGTTTAGCTATCTTGCCCTGTGAAGCCATCCTTTGTGGAAAAACTTGATCCAGTTAAGCCATCTTCAGTTGAATCCATAGCCCAATGGCCTGAAATACTTAGTTCTATCCATCTTCTCTTGAATCCCACCAACAAAAAAAATAAAAACCCTGAAGCTTTCATAACTAGCCTAACATCTCATAAAACATAGCTAAATCTTAAAGAGAGAGCCCTCTCTGAGTATAAATTGGCTAGATTCTGTACTTAAAAGTTGGTTTGTGGTTACCTCAGACCCCTTTCCTTCTTTTAACGACTTCACAGAAAATATGAGTGATAACAACAAGTTCTGGCATTATATTACCAGGTATCCCACCTTTGTACACAGTGATCACATAGTAATCAGGTATTTGATGAACAAACCCATTACTCATGGTCGTATTACAATATGGTTGTTGTTACTTCAATAATTTTACATCACCATAGTAAATAAACTAGGAAAGGAAAATGTGGTTGTTGATTTTCTATCTAGACTAGATAATAATGCTAAAGGTACACCCATAGAAGATAGTTTTCTAGATGAGCATCTTTTCTCAATTTCTGCTAACACTTCGTGGTATGCAGATATTGCTAACTATCTTTCTACATGGAAAGTACCTCGTCATTTGTCATATAGGGAACAATGGAAAATTATTCACAGTACTCGATATTCATGTATGGCGGGATACCTTTTTCACACAGGGGTTGATCAACAAATTCGACGCTACGTATCTAAAGATGACATTTATGAGATATTGAACGTTTCCCATGATGGCCCTTGTGGAGGACATTTTGCAAATAAAAGAACAGGCCACAAGGTGTTGCAAATGGGATATTGTTGGCTTTCTATCTTTCAGGATGTTCGAGATTATGTCCGAAGGTGTGACAGTTGTCAACATATGGGGCAGCTAGGAAAATCAGATGAGATGTCATTGTAGCCCTAGGTAGTCCTCAAAACTTTTAAGAAGTGGGCAATTGATTTTGTTAGACCTTTTAACCAACCTTCTCATCAAAAGGTTCACATTCTGATCTACACTGATTATGTGACTAAGTGGTTGGAAGCCAAAGCTGTTGCGAAAGCAACTGAACAGGTGGCTGCATATTTTCTATTTGAATAGATTTTTGCTCGATATGGTACTCCAAGGGAGATTGTTTGAGATGGAGGGGCATAATTCACATCCCACATGATAGCAAGGCTTATGTAGAAATACAGGGTCAAACACAGGGTGACAACTCCTTACCACCCCGAGGCAAATGGACAAGTAGAAAGTACAAACAAGTTATTGGAAAATATCATGACAAAAACTATAGTAAGCCATCATCAGGATTGGTCTCATAACTTTCAGAAGCTCTCTAGGCATATAGGACAATATGGTGGAATACAACCAGGTTTTCACCATTTGAGTTAGTCTATGGGAAATCCCCTTGTTTCCAACAGAATTTGACATCGACACACTCATAACAGCGTTTGGAATTAGGATTAGACTTATCAGAGGCCTAAAAACACTGGTTGGAATAACTCAATGATTTAGATGAAATTCATTCAGTGGTTGTCCAGAAAACTACTACTATTCAATAGTAGAGAATGAAATGGCACAATAAATTTATCAAGAACAAGGTGCTTCATATAGGAGATTTGGCACTGCTCTATGAGTCTCGTTTCAAAGATTTTAAAGGAAAGCTTCGAACTCGCTGGGTGGCACCCTATGAAGTGGCCGTTGTGTTTAACGATGGAACTGTCATATTGGTTACAATAAATGATACTCATACTTCTTTCTTAGTGAATGGACATCGTTTGAAATTATACCACCGTCCAACTTCTAAGGATGCCTTCATCAAACATCTCTCTGATAAATCTGGTTTCATGGTTGTTGGTGCAAAGAATGCTCCCGCTGCCTGTTGTTCTTCTTAATATATATATATAATATATATATATATATATATATATATATTTATATATATATATATATATTATATATATTTATATATATATATATATATATTATATATATATATATATATATATATTGTTACTACTTACTTGTTTATCTTTTGCAGGAATAACGATCAAAATCTGACAAGGAGGAGCTGACAAAACTTTTCCAAGTAATAGTTGATGTTGTTTCCGTCGGTGTTGTAACTCTGCCGCTGCTGTTACTCCTTAAAAATTTTCTAAGTGTCAGATGTTGTTACTCTGCCACTGTTGTTACTCCATCAGTGTTGCTACTCTACTGATGTTGTTACTCCGTCAGTGATGTTACTCCACTAGTGTTGTTACTTTGCTGCTGTTGTTACTCCTAAATTTTTTTCTAAGTGTCAGATGTTGTTCCTCTATTAGTGTTGTTACTCCACCATTGTTGTTACTCCACCGATGTTGTTACTCCGTTAGTGTTGTTACTCTGTCGGTGTTGTTACTCCACCGATGCTGTTACTCCGCCAGTTTTGTTACTCCGCCGCTTTTGTTAATCCACTGTTGTTGTTACTCCGCCACTACTATTACTCCACTGCCACTGTTACTCCACTGGTCACTCTGCTATTACTCCACTGCGAGGTACATCTCCATTGACTCTTGCAGATTCAATTAAAATATTCCATTGATGAGACACATACGTGTCGTGGACGACCACATTTAAGTTGGGGGGGATCCCGTCATAAACAAATGATGGCGTATTTAAAACCATGATAACGACACATCATTACTAAATCTAGTCCGAACGGTAACCCAAAAATTTTGTGATTTTGTAATAATTACCTCGACGCATTGGAATTTGAATTACGTAAGCCCAATAACCAACCAGTGTTTTCCAATACACTTTAATTAATCACTATAATTACTTCATCGTACGACCATGATTTTCAATCATTCTTTGCATTTTCAAAAAATTATCGGCTGCTCTCATCGCTTTTTACCCTGCACCTCACCATGCTATTACCATTGCTATTAATGTGTATTGTTTCTACTCTCTCCCCAACATCCATCTGCATCCAAGTTTCATTACTGTTTCTACAACAATGGGTGGGTCGGTTGTGCGTCACAAGTTGGAGGATACCACCTTGGTCGGAAATAATGGAGAGGTATGGAAAATTTTCGTCAATGCAGGTTGTGATGTTTATTTTCATAGGTTGTAGGGATTCACCAAAGGGATTGCAGTATAATTCGCACTCAATGTGGGTGAAGAGAGCTCTCGAGTCAGAGGGATAGCAATCCCTGTCATAGAAGAAGCTGTTAGAGTCAGTCTAGTTATCCCTCCGTCAGAGATCAAAGCTCTTTTTGCATTTCATGTTTAGGTGTCCCATCAGTTTCAATCAGTTTCATTTCGTTAGGCATGCCATAACTCTGACGGAATGGTTTGTGTCACTCATTCCCCTCATGCTTGGCACGGCTGGTTCAGGTCTATTCATAAAACTTCAAAGGTCATTTACAGTCATGTTTCAAATTTTTAGGTCTTAGGTCTAGGGTTGAGTCATTTTGTTTTGCAAAGTCTAAGAAGACTAGCAAGCCAGAGGGATGTCTTCGATAGATGGTCACTTCAATAATGTTCATCATTGTACAGATAAATTAGGACTTCTCTTCAAAACTCTGTTTTGAAGATAAGTCGTCATCTCATTTTTGTAAAAAAATTTCAAAATTTTCAGTTCTTGAGTCGTCCAAGCACAGCCTTGGTCTCCTTTGCCAGAGCATATCACAACTATCCCTGCAAAAAAATTATCAAAGAAAATCATTATTTCAACCAAATTTAAGGAGGAAACCAAAAAGGTCAGAGTCTATTAATCCTGATAAAGTGTCAACGACAAAACATAACAAAAATGGGTTATGGACCAAGAAAAAAACAAAAGGGAGTCTATATGAAGATATTTCACATCATTTTCAACTCATTCCACATACCAAGAGTGAAGAGCACCATTCCAAAGTGAATTTGTGAATTTGCATGCAAGATTGGAGCATTTCGAGGGTGTGTGACGCATCAGACTGGCTGCGCGGCGCATCAGGGGCACGCGGCACATCAAGCACCAAAACACAGTGCAAAATTGAACGCGCGCAGTGCATCAGAGGTGCACGGCACGTTGGGTGAGGTGCGCGACGCACTGGGGTTTAAGCCCAAAAGTGGTTCGGAAAAACACCAAATCGCCTCCTCTCCGCACAAATTTGCAGGTAGGCTCATATCCATGACTTGTTCTTGGTTTTTGAACGGTTAATGTAATGGATTTATGATATATTTGCCTTAGAAAACCAAATGGAAAACCCTCCTTTGTCCATGAAATTGCTGTAGGGTTGAATGCAAAAATTGCTGTAGGGTTTCAAAAACTGAGTGTTACCAAGGTTACCATTCTTTCCCATTTCCTTTTGTTTCCCATTCCCCATATTCACCATTATTTTTCCCCAATAATTCCTTCATAAAGCCTACACTATACTCCCTCAAATCCTAGTCCCTCACTTATATTACAAAACACATTATCCCTACCTCCTCCCAAAACCCTAAAATCCAAGATTTTCATGTCCCTTCCCTTCTCTAAATCCCTTGTTTTTATTTCCATATTCCCCAATTCCCTAATATTTTCCCTTTCCTAATATTCCCTTGTACATTTGTGTCCCCTTGGTCACAACATTTTTAGAGCAAAAGAAACAGTTTACAGTCAATTGTGCACACAGTTATACATCAGCATATATATATTCCAGCTATCTTGTTTCTAAAGACATGTTATAGACCGAGTCAGTATATGAGCAGGAGTATGATAGTGATTCTACACTGGAGGTGAATGTTCCAAATGTGCCACAGAGGTATCACAAAGGTGGCAAAAGTGGTCAGCATGTTAGGGAGGAGCCTACTTCTTTGGCTCAATTGCAAGCTTGCCCACTTGCAATGGATTGTTTTCGGCGCCAATTATGTTTCCAATACTGTGAGATGATCTCACAAACTCAGCATCATCAGGAACTAGTCCGTTTATTTGTTCTACAGTTACAGGATGGTCATGTAAACCTTTCCGGAGTGAATTTCACCTTGTCACCCGAGACAATTGCTCAGGCCACCGGGATACCAAATTTAGGAGAGGAATGGAGTAAACAGCAGCTGTTAGACAGATTCTACTATGAGCCATATATCAAACCCAGGTATATGAGACACTTGAGCGCAGCTTTTCGTTTCAGGTTCCTGAGAGATGAGTTTGCACCATTGATGAAACTCATCATTCGATATTTCAATTACAAGGGTACGTATGATGAACATTCCGTTTTTCATGTGTCGCAACATAGAGAGGATGGTGCCTTTAGTACAAAGTAAGAGCCCAACACATCAACATAGGAGCATATATCATTATGCATTGATCAAAATCATAGTGATGCATCAGCTGGCACAGCAGGGCATTACTTGGGAGGATTTCATCTCCCGTGATTACTTTTCAGCGCTACAGCCGCATCCCGAGATAATTCATGATGAGGGAGTGCCTTCACACCAGCCATACATTCCTGAGACTGAGCATATAAATGCTCCTCCATATGTGACATACCAGCGAGGCCACAGGGCCTTATTTGCATCTGCACGACGAGTACTATCTCCACCCGGGGTGGAAGGGGTCTCGTTGACTTCATCAACACAGCGAGTATTATCTCCACATCATGTGGAAGGGGTCTCGCCTTCTTCTTCAGCACAAGTACAGATTCAAGATAGGGGTAAGAGGCCCATGTTTTATGGGGGTCCTTCAGGAGGTCAGGACATGGGTATCATTGATGTTGATGCTAGCTCTCCTAGCTCGGAGCTAAAGAAGATCATCCGAGAGCAAAGGGCTGAGAATGAGTCACTACAAAATAAATTTCATATGGCTAAGTGGGTGATCAACTACTTGGAGCAGCGCAACAAACAGCAGGAAGATGAGCATACACTTTATGAGCTGCGGAAAATCCGGGAAGACCAAGAATTGGCCCAAAAGAGACGCAGTGATTTGACACCTATTGATCGAGAATCAATGCTCATTCGGGTAAACACTCATTTGGAGAAGTTTTTGGTGAAGTCAAACAGAGACAAGGACATGGTTCGTCATATGAAAACTCATTATTGGGCTCACATGCATGTTTGCAAAGTGAAAATGAAGATCCTAAAGAGGCGTTTGAGCAAAGCGCTAAAGCGACGGAAAAAGACCGATCGATTCCAAATTTTGGCTGAGGCTTCACTGGCGGGGCACAAATCCTGATAAAGGGCCTTCACTCCAAATTTGAGCAAATTCGAAGAAAATTTTGTCATTTTGAAATTTTTGGCTTGCAAAACAGGTTTTTTGGCTCAAGGCGTAGTGCGCAACGCGCGACCCATAAGATTGGGAGGTCCAAATCACAAATGGCTTGTAGTTTTCGATTTATCATGATGAATTATAGATGCTCAGCTATTGCCAAAGCATTTCATCAAGTTCTGGGTGACCAAAAGGCTCAAAAACATCATGAAAATCACCTTTTTGTCACTTTTTGCACCGACAGGAAGTACTTCTGGGAGAATTCACTTTTGGAGGGTCAAATGGACACCAAATTGGAAAATTACACTTGGGTCGGAAAGTAGACATCCAAGGCTTTCCAACAAGGCAACCTGCGCTCCATTTGGATGCCGGGAAGTGCCCCACAAATAGGTGTAAAGGCACGCGGCACACAAGGTTTTTTGGCACAATTTTCATCCTCAGCTCGGCAAATGAAGCCAGTTTGACCATTTTTGACTTGTGATGTGATTTTTCATTCCTCTTGATGTAATTAATGAAACCTTACGTTATTTTAGACTCACTTTTATCTATTCTAGATGATTCATTCACAAAATAGCAAAAATTTAATGAATGAATTGGTTTCCTAGCTTATAGAGGCAAGTTGTTTTGACTGCCTAGATTGTAGTGCTTTGTTTAGAATTGGTTGAAACAGCTCCTAGGATGATGAGATCGACCCCTAGAGG
>APFE030239475.1:130735-157892 GCA_000404065.3 Pinus taeda | reverse complement strand
TTATGTGCATCACTTTCCTTCTCTTGTCTTCTGAAATTGAACAAATGAAGTGTTAAGGTAGAATCCATAATTTGTTATGCTCTGCCTTTAAGTTTGTTTAATTTTCCATGTTTTCATCTGTTTATGGAGAATCCCTGAAAGTTTCTTGCTCTCCTTAACCTCTCACCAGTCAGATCTATTCATTCAATCACTTTAAAGGCATCAAAACAATCGCCTATATTGCCCCAAGTAGACCTCTGCAAAAACTGTGCCTCATCCCCGCACCCAAAATTGTCTTTCCCTTGAATTCAACAAAACTTCAAAACATCAATTTCTAAGTCCTTGTACTCCATACCTAGCCTAAAATTAGTCATCAATTCAGTCATCTCGACCTCATTGATTACCTTTTTCCAAGATTGACTTGGAGAGAGCCCTCTCCTATCCTCGTAGGGCTAGCTACGAGGCTGAGCGTGGTTTGATGTAGCCTTGAGTTTTACCTTATTTCAGCCTAAGGTAGATTTGAGAGCTAACATAGTGGCGACCATATTGGAGAAGAAATCTCAATGGTTTTCTTGTTGATGAGTTTGTTTCATGAGTCTTAGACGGAGTTTGAAGTCATGCCAGGTAGCTTTCGAAATGCTTTTGCTATGCATAAGCGGAAGCAGATAAATGCTGCTTCAGTCGATCTCCTTGTGAATACCTGATTTGGAAATCACCCCAGTAAACTTGTTCATTCTAGACCTTTGGATGATTGAGTCTAGAAGTTGATTGGCTGAATTATTTCTATTCTTTTGATCTTTGATAAACACATTGGCTCCAAAAAGACATGCAAGAGCTAATCCAGATCGTAACCCGCCCCCTGTCTACGACAATCCAAATTTAATTCGAAAGATCCTCCGTCAAGAAAGCTCGGCGACTCCCGTGGTTAAATCTCATTCATGTCCTGCAATTTTTGAATATCTTGAAGAACTTGCTTTTGATGAGAAGTTTGAACTGTCATTGTTTAAAACCAACTCCAAAAGTGCACTTGATTCTCTTGTTCCAAATCCTGATTTTGCTGCAGCTCTTGAATTTGAAAAACACAATAAATTAATTGAAAATTTTATCTTGAGGCACCTTCAGAGCGACATCCAAGCTGAAAATCTTGCTGATTTCTTAGAAGCTGCATCTACAAATATTGGATCTACTGTCACGGCTTCCGCTTCAAGAATTCCTACTGAACCGCCTTTCATTCCCACTATTCCCCTGCAACCTATAATTACTTATTCATAATCTGCAGCCAATTCCCTTCCTTCATCCCACATCGCTTCTCCTCTGCATACACCTCCGCATACTCCTCATACTGCAGCTACACCCACTCCACCAACAACCCCTAGACTAAATCCACCTAGAGAAATGGCTGCTTGTTTCGTACCTCTTGCTTTACCTCAGCAATTGCATGATATGCCCACGGATTATCAGAGTAAGATTCCTATATTTGATGGCACTCCTCAAAGTGTGTCCGCTCAGCAGCACATAGAAAAAATGGCATATTTTTGTGATTTACATGAGATTGATGAGGAGGATGTAACTATGCGATTGTTTGTGCAAACATTCGTAGGAGAGGTAAGAAAAAGGTTTAGAGGGTTGGGAGCTAGAAGTGTACCTACATTGGCTGAACTTCATAAACAGTTTCTAGATTGTTGGGAACTCAGAAAAGATCCACTTCAGATCAATGGCGAGTATAACAATATCAAACGCAATCATGGTGAGTCTGTCCAAGACTACATTATCAGATTTAATACAGTTTATAATGCTATTCCAGATGATTTAAGACCATCTAGAAAATCATCTATTCTTAAATTCCCGGATGGTTTTGATCCGGAGATGGCTTATTCATTACGGGACAGAGATCCACCTACTTTAGAAGATATGCAAAAGATCGCCGTTAGTGTTGAGGCGAATCTGAATGATAAGAGAGCACGGTTGAAAGCAGAGAAAAGAGTGACTATAAAGGAAGAATCTACATCAGAATTGCCTTGGCTTCGTGAGATGGAAAAAATGTTCAAAAGAATGAACCTTGACAAATCAGAACCGCAGATTCGTAATCCAAATTACCGTGGTCAACAACAACCACTGTTTAGAAATAAGCAGCGTGAAAAAAGAGCACAAGAGCCAGCAGCCCAGCAGCAGATCAAGACTCCTCTTTTACATAATTTTGTGATTCAAGATTCAAATGATGATGCTGATGTAGTAGGGGACCAAAATCACTTCTTTACTCCTGATGATCTGCCCATTTACATCACTGAAGAAGAAGAGTATGGAGAAAGTTTAGGCGCCCAGCAAGATGAAGATTTTATCTTAGCAAATGATGCAGATTTAGATGATTACCAAAGAGGATATTTGAATGCCTTGTCCACTCAATAGAAGCAGTACTCATTGAGAAACCGAGATGTGCCCATCAATCCAATTCAGAAAAGAAAAGAAGCTACAACACCAAAGACAGATTCACCCATACCACAAAAGAAAGGAAAGGAGACAATTGATCCTACAACCAGCAAAGTACCATCAGCAGAAAGGACAAATCAGGCAAGTATAATCAAGGATAAGACGGAAGTTCCGGTCAAAGAAATCGAAAAGGTTTTGGCATTTAGTTTGGAAAATGAAATTTCCAAATTAAAAATATCTATCCCTTTGACATAAATCATAAAGAACAACAGCTACCGTGGTCAAGTCTCTAAAATTCTAAATTTTGATCCAATGTTTGACACGGTAAACATTGAAGATGATCAGCCAGAATTGATATTTGGGCCGGCATTAGATGGTGAGTCCCCTGATAGTGATGTTCCTCCATTTTATATCAGTTTGAGATTTCATGAATATGTTTTGCAAAATGCTATGTTCGATTCGGGTGCTTCGCACAATCTGATGCCAAAGGCAATCATGGAGAAGCTGGGGCTAGACATTACAAGGAAATATCATGATTTGTATTCATTTGATTCCAGCCGTGTGAGATGTATCGGGCTCATCAAAGATTTGGTTGTTAGCTTAGACCAAATTCCAGCGAAGAATGTTTGAATGGATGTGGTTGTGGTGGACATTCCTCCGCGATTTGGAATTCTCCTTTCGAGATCTTGGGGAGCAAAATTGAAAGGTACACTACAGTTAGATTTCTCTTATGCAACAATTCTTGTCTTTGGTCAAATGAGAAATTTATATCGAGAGAAAAAGATGAAATATATGATAACTAGCAAAGAGAAGCCAATCAATCATCTTGTAAATTATGTACATACAGATTTAGAGTCATTTGTGTTACTTGCTGATAGTTTTAATGAGCTAGATAGTCAGTTAGTTCAGGTGGAAGATATACTAGAGATCACCGAGAATTTTAGAGAAGTTCTGCAAAAGGAAAGAAGAGAAAAGCAAACTATCCTAGAGCAATCAGCTAAAGAAAATGGGCAACAAACAGAAAAATTAGAGCCGGTGCAATTTCAGCATTTAGAGGACGATGAAGATGGTCTTTGGACCATGGATTTTTATGGCGTAGTCGGTAGTGATGGAGCTGGAATTGGTGTTTGGATTCGCAGTCCATTTTCTGCTATGGATAAGGTTCCAAGCAAGGTGGGAGTGTGTTCCTACAAGCTAGCATTTGATTGTTCTAATAATGAAGCAGAATATGAAGCTCTAATTGCTGGCCTTAAGATTCTGAGAAAGATGAAAGAGAAGAAGATTGCAGTCTATGGTGATTCAGAATTGGTGATAAAGCAGGTTAAAGGTGAGTTTAAATCCAAGCATCCTCGCATGAGAGCTTATCGAAATGCAGTCTTAGATATTTTGAAGTTATTTTCTGGTCATACCTTGACATGTGTGCCTCGCATACAAAATGGTGTTGTTGATGGACTTGCGAAGGCAGCAAGCAACTTAAAAATTCCGATGAATTCCAGCAACAAGTTTGAGATTCATGTGAAACACCGTCCCACCGTTCTAGACAATCAGCAATGTTGGCAAGTCTTTCAGGATGACGAAGAGATTAATCAGTTTTTGCAGAATAAGGGTAAGTTCAGAGATACCTCCATAGATACAGAACATGATGATGGCAGTGATGATATACAAGTAAATCAAATGGAAGTGCTGCAACTTAAAGACAACATCATTCCTAAGGGATTGATCCCTTTGGAAGAACTCTTCGACCAAGATGATGTAGCTCGTAAACCAACATTGAGGCCGACTGAAAAGGGTGTTGAAGAAGTAAATATTGGGACAGCTGAGAATCCTAAGATGGTAAAATTATCAAAGTCATTATCACCAAAGGTAAAGGCAGAATATGTGAAATTGTTGTCTTTATTTTTTGATGTTTTTGCATGGGATTACTTAGATTTAAAAACATATGACACAAATATCATTCAGCATACTATTCCCATTAAGTCAAATCAGAAGCCTTTTCGTCAAAATTTGAGGAGAATCAATACGAAGCTGTTGCCATCAATTGAAAAAGAGGTAAACAGATTGTATAAGTCAGGAATCATTGTGCCTATTCGATTTTCAGATTGGATATCAAACTTGGTGCCCGTGAGAAAGAAAATAGGTGAGATCCGTTTATGTATTGATTTCAGAAATTTGAATAAGGTCTCATTAAAAGACAATTATCCGCTGCCAGAAATGGACCACATATTGTAGCGAGTAGTTGGAGCATCAAGGATGTCACTACTCGATGGCTATTCAGGATATAATCAAATTCTAGTGCATGAAGATGATCGTGACAAGACACCGTTCACCACTCCATGGGTGACGTTTCATTATGCAAAGATGTCATTTGGTTTGAAGAATGCAGGAGCCACCTTTCAGCTTGCAATGGACATGGCTTTCGCCAATGAGAAAGATGTATTTTTAGTTGTTTATCTTGATGATTTAACTGTGTTTTCAAATTTTGATGAAGAACATTTGTATCATTTAAAAATCGTCTTCCAAAAGTGCAGAAAATATGGCATTTCGCTGAATCCGAAAAAGAGTCTTTTTGCCATGGATGAGGGCAAGCTTCTTGGCCACATCATATCTAAAGATGGCATCCGTGTTGACCCTGCACGTGTTGAAGCCATTCAGCAAATTGAACAGCCTCGGAACAAGAAAGAAATACAGTCCTTTAATGGTAAATTGAATTTTCTGTGTCGCTTCATTCCAAATCTAGCGGAGCATCTTAGAGAAATCATGAGCATGCTGAAAAAGGACAGTCAGGTAAAGTGGACCGAGGAGGTAGTAAAATCATTCAATTTAGTGAAGTTATCTCTTTCTTCAGCTCCTATTTTAATCAGCCCAGACTACACACATGATTTTATTTTGTTCTCATTTGCTTCTGAGCACACTTTGGCAGCTGTATTAATGCAGAAGAGGGAAGGAGTTGAGAAGCCCATTTCTTTTTTAAGTTGGATTATAAGAGACGGAGCATTGAAATACAACATTATTGAGAGGCAAGCACTTGCTCTTGTAAAGGCCTTGAAAGATTTCCGTGTGTATATATTGCATTCCCACATTCTAGCCTATGTTCCTAATGTAGCAGTTCAAGATATTTTAGTACAGGCAGATCCAGAAGGTAGGCGGAGAAAGTGGATTGCTGCATTGTTAGAGTATGATGTGGAGATTAAACCAACCAAACTAATCAAAGGACAAGGACTTGCCAAGTTAATGGCTGAAACGAATTTGCAAGTTCTAGATATAAATTTGATTGCTGCCATGTCCGATGAAGATGAGGAGAATTCATCAGTTCAGGTATCTGAAATGTTTCTTTCCTCTCCTTGGTATGCTGACATGTTATATGTACTTCAGCATTTGTCTTCACCTCCTGGAATGCCTAGAAATAAGGGTAGAACATTGAAATTGAAAGCTGCAAAATTTTGCATACTAGATTCAACATTGTTTTGGAATGACCCTGGTGGAATGTTATTGAATTGTTTGGTAGAGGAAGACGCCAAAAGAGTTGTGGAAAACTTTCATAGAGGGGACTGTGGAGGCCATCTGTTTTGGAAAACCATAGCAAACAAGATTCTAAGGGTAGGATATTATTGGCCTTCATTATTTTCAGATGTATATAAGGCTGTTAAAAATTGTCACGAATGCCAAATTTTTGAAGGGAAGCAGAAACTACAGCCTTTGCCTCTCAAACCAATTGAAATTAGTGCACTTTTTCAGCAGTGGGGATTGGATTTCATCGAGGAAATTCATCCAGCATCATCAGGATAGCATAGATGGATATTGACAGCCACAGACTACTTCACAAAATGGATTGAAGCAATTCCTACTCGATAAGCTACAGATGCGGTAATTATCTCTTTTCTTGAAACCAATATTTTGTCACGTTTTGGATGTCCAAGTAAGTTAATCAAAGATAATGCAGCAGAATTTAAGTCAAAAAGGATGGTTGAGTTTTGCTATAAGTACAATATTAGCTTGGGACATTCAACCGCATACCATCCTCAGGGAAATGGATTGGCGGAGTCATCTAATAAATCTTTGGTTAATACCATTAAGAAATTGCTGGAAATCAATAAGAAGGGATGGCACAAGAAGTTAGTAAATGCACTATGGGATGATAGGGTGAGTCAGAAAAAGTCTATTGGCATGTCTCCTTTCGAGTTGGTGTACGGGACAGACACGGTTTTTCCTACTTCACTTGCTGTCCCGGTAGTCAAATTGCTTCAGGAAGCCGGTAGTGAGGAAGATCCTATGCAGAGAAGGATTAATCGGATGATCCATTTACAGCAGACACGGGAAGAGGTATTTCAAAACACTTGCAAGTTGCAGGAGCGCATCAAAAAGATTTATGACCAGAAGGCAAAAGCAGACACATTTCAGCTAGATGAGGTAGTTTTGAGGTGGGATGCTCGACATGAAGATAAAGGAAAGCACGACAAATTTGAAAATTTATGGAAGGGTCCTTACAAGATTGCAGCGTATCGTGGCCAAAATGCTTTCCTTCTCAAAGAAATGAATGGAGATGAATGTCCTGGAGGGCCAATTAATGGTCGGCTGTTAAAGAGATACTATTTCTGAGTATTTTCTGCTCATTTCATCATCATTGTACATATCATTTTACTTCTGTTTTATTGCACATGTATACTAAATTCTCATCTTCAGTCTGGGGCCCGTGGTGAAGGCTATAATTCTGAAAATGAAGGTTAGTTAGTTTAAGTTTGTTAAGTCAGTTGTCTCAATCTTTTAGTTTCGAGTCTATTTTGGTCAAAGTGGTTTTTGGTTTTTCAGTCCAATTGTCAAAATTTTGTGTTGGAATAATGACTCCATCACTCAATGGATGAAGGCACTGTCTAGCTCGTACAGAGATATGTGGTTCTTGGCATCTCCAAGGAGTTACCATCCCCATTGGAGCAAATGTTAGAGTCGGTCTAGTTATCCCTCCATCAGAGATCAAAGCTCTTTTTGCATTTCATGTTTAGGTGTCCCATCAGTTTCGATCAGTTACATTTCGTTAGGCATGCCATAACTATGATGGAATGGTTTGTGTCACTCATTCCCCTCATGCTTGGCACTGCTAGTTTAGGTCTATTCATAAAACTTCAAAGGTCATTTACAGTCATGTTTCAAATTTTTAGGTCTTAGGTCTAGGGTTGAGTCATTTTGTTTTGCAAAGTCTAAGAAGACCAGCAGGGCGGAGGGATGTCTTCGATAGATGGTCACTTCAATAATGTTCATCATTGTACAGATAAATTAGGAATTCTCTTCAAAACTCTGTTTTGAAGATAAGTCGTCATCTCATTTTTGTAAAAAAATTTCAAAAATTTCAGTTCTTGAATCTTCCAAGCGTAGCCTTGTTCTCCTTTGCCAGAGCATATCATAGCTATCCCTGCAAAAAAATTATCAAAGAAAATCATTATTTCAACCAAATTTAAGGAGGAAACTAAAAAGGTCAGAGTCTATTAATCCTGACAAAGTGTCAATGACAAAACATAACAAAAATGGGTTATGGACTAAGCAAAAATCAAAAGGGAGTCTATATGAAGATATTTCACATCATTTTCAACTCATTCCACATACCAAGAGTGAAGAGCACCATTCCAAAGTGAATTTGTGAATTTGCATGCAAGATTGGAGCATTTCAAGGGTGCGCGACGCATTAGACTGGGCGCGCGGTGCATCAGGCACCAAAACACGGTGCAAAATTGCTTGCGCGCAGCGCGTTGGGTGAGGCGCGCGGCGCACTGGGGTTTAAGCCCAAAAGTGGTTCGAAAAAACACCAAATCGCCTCCTCTCCGCACAAATTTGCAGGTAGGCTCATATCCATGACTTGTTCTTGGTTTTTGAATGGTTAATGTAATGGATTTATGATATATTTGCCTTAGAAAACCAAGTGGAAAACCCTCCTTTGTACATGAAATTGCTGTAGAGTTGAATGCAAAAATTGTTGTAGGGTTTCAAAAACTGAATGTTACCAAGGTTACCATTCTTTCCCATTTCCTTTTGTTTCCCATTCCCCATATTCACCATTATTTTTCCCCAATAATTCCTTCATAAATACTACACTATACTCCCTCAAATCCTAGTCCCTCACTTCTATTACAAAACACATTATCCCTATCTCCTCCCAAAACCCTAAAATCCAAGATTTTCATGTCCCTTCCCTTCTCTAAATCCCTTGTTTTTATTTCCATATTCCCCAATTCCCTAATATTTTCCCTTTCCTAATATTCCCTTGTACATTTGTGTCCCCTTGGTCACAACATTTTTAGAGCAAAAGAAACATTTTACAATCAATTGTGCACACAGTTATACATCAGCATATATATATTCCAGCTATCTTGTTTCTAAAGACATGTCAGAGACCGAGTCAGTATATGAGCAAGAGTATGATAGTGATTCTACACTGGAGGTAAATGTGCCAAATGTGCCACGGAGGTATCACAAAGGTGGAAAAAGTGGTTAGCATGTCAGGGAGGAACCTACTTCTTTGGCTCAATTGCAAGCTTGCCCACTTGCAATGGATTGTTTTCGGCGCCAATCATGTTTCCAATACTGTGAGATGATCTCACAAACTCAACATCATCAGGAACTAGTCCGTTTATTTGTTCTACAGTTACAGGATAATCATGTAAACCTTGTCGGAGTGAATTTCACCTTGTCACCCGAGACTATTGCTCAGGCCACCGGGATACCAAATTTAGGGGAGGAATGGAGTAAACGGTAGCTGTTAGACAGATTCTACTATGAGCCATATATCAAACCCGGGTATATGAGACACTTGAGCGCAACTTTTCCTTTCAGGTTCCAGAGAGATGAGTTTGCACCATTGATGAAACTCATCATTCGATATTTCAGTTGCGAGGGTAGATTCTCGTGTCTCTATGCGTACCATGTCCGTTTGTTGATGCATTTCACAAGGGTACGTATGATGAACATTCCGTTTTTCATGTGTCGCAACATAGAGAGGATGGTGCCTTTAGTACAAAGGAAGAGCCCAGCACATCAACATAGGAGCATATATCATTATGCATTGATCAAAATCATAGTGATGCATCAATTGGCACAGCAGGGCATTACTTGGGAGGATTTCATCTCGCGTGATTAATTTTCAGCGCTACAGCTGCCTCCCGAGATAATTCATGATGAGGGATTGCCTTCACACCAGCCAGACATTCCTGAGACTGAGCATATAAATGCTCCTCCATATGTGACATACCAGTGAGGCCACAGGGCCTTATTTGCATCTGCACGACGAGTACTATCTCCACCCGGGGTGGAAGGGGTCTCATTGACTTCATCAGCACAACGAGTATTATCTCCACATCATGTGGAAGGGGTCTCAACTTCTTCTTCAGCACAGGTACAGATTCAGGATAGGGGTAAGAGGCCCATGTTTTATGGGGGTCCTTCAGGAGGTCAGGACATGGGTATCATTGATGTTGATGCTAGCTCTCCTAGCTCGGAGCTAAAGGAGATCATCCGAGAGAAAAGGGCTGAGAATGAGTCGCTGCAAAATAAATTGCAGATGGCTAAGTGGTTGATTAACTACTTGGAGCAGTGCAACAAATAGCTGGAAGATGAGCATACACTTTATGAGCTGCAGAAAATCCGGGAAGACCGAGAATTGGCCCGAAAGAGACCCGGTGATTTGACACCTATTGATCGAGAATCAATTCTCATCCGGGTAAACACTCATTTGGAGAAGTTGTTGGTGAAGGAAAACGGAGACAACGACATGCTTCGTCATATGAAAACTCACTATTGGGCTCGCATGCATGTTTGCAAAGCGAAAATGAAGATCCTAAAGAGGCGTTTGAGCAAAGCGCTAAAGCGACGGAAAAATCCTGATCCACTCCAAATTTTGGCCGAGGCTTCATTGGCGGGGCACAACACATGATAGAGGGTCTTCACTCCGAATTTGAGCAAATTTGGAGAAAATTATGTCATTTTGAAATTTTTGGCTTGCAAAACAGGTTTTTTGGCTCAACGCGTAGTGCGCAGCGCGCGACCCATAAGATTGGGAGGTCCAAATCACAAATGGCTTGTAGTTTTATATTTATCATGATGAATTATACATGCTCAGCTATTGCCAAAGAATTTCATCAAGTTCTGGGTGACCAAAAGGCTCAAAAACATCATGAAAATCACCTTTCTGCCACTTTTTGCACCAGCTGGAAGTACTTCCGGGAGAATGCACGTTTGGAGGGTCAAATGGACACCAAATTGGAAAATTCCACTTGGGTTGGAAAGTAGACATCCATGGCTTTCTAAAATGCCAACCTAAGCACAATTTGGATGCCAGGAAGTGCCCTAAACATATGTGGAAAGGCACGTGGTGCACAGGGCTAAGGCGCGCGGCGCACAGGGTTTTTTGGCACAATTTTCATCCTCAGCTCAGCAAATGAAGCCAGTTTGAACAATTTTGACTTGTTATGTGATTTTTAATTCCTCTTGATGTAATTATTGAAAACTTATGTTATTTTAGACTCACTTTTACCTATTCTAGATGATTCATTCACAAAATAGCAAAAATTTAATGAATTGAATTGGTTTCCTAGCTATAGAGGCAAGTTGTTTTGACTACCTAGATTGTAGTGCTTTGTTTAGAATTGGTTGAAAACAGCTCCTAGGATGATGAGATTGACCCCTAGAGGCAAGGGAATGTGTTGGCTTGCCTATATTATGCATTTTTTAGTCATTTTCAGGGTTGGACTCTTGGGAATTAGCTTGACACTCTATTGTACATATCTTATCTGCATTTTTGGCAAAGGAAAGACCAGGGTTTTGTAGCACTATTTGGGATTCATGTGGCTTTATGTGTTGATGGTGTGCTTCTTTTAGTATTTGTAAGTTTTTTATATGCATCGCTTTCCTTCTCTTATCTTCTGCAATTGAACAAATGAAGTGTTAAGGTAGAATCCATAATTTGCTATGCTCTGCCTTTAAGTTTGTTTAATTTTCCATGTTTTCATCTGTTTATGGAGAATCCATGAAAGTTTCTTGCTCTCCTTAACCTCTAACTAGTCAGATCTATTCATTCAATCACTTTAAAGGCATCAAAACAATCGTCTATCTTGCCCCAAGTAGACCTCTGCAAAAACTGTGCCTCATCCCCGCACCTAAAATTGCGTTTCCCTTGAATTCAACAAAACTTCGAAACATCAATTTATAAGTCCTTGTACTCCATACCTAGCCTAAAATTAGTCATCAATTCAGTCATCTCGACCTCATTGATTACCTTTTGCCAAGATTGACTTGGAGAGAGCCCTCTCCTGTGCTCGTAGGGCTAGCTCCGAGGCTGAGCGTGGTTTGATGTAGCCTTGAGTTTTACCTTATTTCAGCCTAAGGTAGATTTGAGAGCTAACAGAAGCTATCATAGAGGTTAGTGGATTGCCCCAGTAGGGACAGAGTTGGTTTTCATGGAGAACTTCCCTCCCGAAGTTCCCTGAAGCATTTTTACAGGCTGGTGAGAGCATCATCCAAAAAGGCCGGGGGTATGAATGGAACTCATTACTGCATCGATGGGGTGATGTAGAAGGTTTTTTAATGAAATACATAACTTGTGAAGGGTGATACACCATTGTATTTAAGTATCATTTCAGGGTGTTATCTCACCTTCGATTTCCATAATCAGAGGTATTCTCATTGAAAATGCCTTTCTTTTTGCTTAAGAGCCTCCAATTGATGGCACAGTCTACTTGATGTTCGTGACAAGTTGCAACAGTCATTACCAACCCCAGGTTGGTTCGACTACTGGTTATGCATGCACTAGGCTGGTTTCAAATTTTTTGGGCAACATTCCAGGAATCAACAGAAGAAGAGATAGCAGTTGTTATAGCTTCTAGAGAAGAGGAACCAGAAGGAAGGGAGGAGGAACCAACAAAGGATGAATACATAGACCAAGAAGAGCTTGCAAAGATGGAAATGGAAGAAGGAGAATCAGAGCCAGAAAGGGAGCTTGAAGTGGAAGAAATAGTTGATGTTGTTACACAAGAACCAGCCTCGACTGTGGAGCTGATGGAGGAAGAGGAAGCAGAGCCAGAAGTCCTGAGATAGAAGAAATTGTTAGTACCACTACAGATGTTGTTCCACAAGAACCAACCTTGACTATGGAACCAATGGAAGAAACTGTCAGTACCACAACTGAGGTTGTTCCACAAGAACCAGCCTTGATTTTGGGGCTAATGGAAGAAGACAGACCGGGGGAGGAAAGACTCAAAATAGAAGAAATTGTTAGTATCATAGGCGAGGCTTTTACATAAGAACCAGCCTCAACTATGGATCCAATGGAAGAAGACAAAACAGAGCAAGAGAGGCTCGAAACAGAAGAGACTGTGGAGCCAATAGAGGAAGGAATTATGGATACAATGGATGGGATTGACATAGTGATACAAGAGTCCACCTTTATTAATGAAGTGCCAAAGGGAATAGTGCCAACACCATCTACTCAAAAAGTGTTGGATACGGGTGGTGGTGCCACACAAGAACCACCACCAACCCATTTGGTCCTAGAAAATGTGGAAGAAATAAATCCTAAGGTTGACACTACTCCACAAGAACCAGTGTCAATCGTGGGATAAGAGGCAACACAGGAAGAAGCCTCCGGCCAGAGAAAAATTGTTGCAGATAAGGGGAAGCAGCTCGCGGTTATAGATAGAACTCGTATAGACCAGGAAGAAAACATTCTTCAGTCTCCTTTTTGTGCCTCCATTTCGAGAGGAGCGAGAGTGTCTCGTTCTCCTCAACGTTCAAAAAAGGAGATTGATGTCCCTCCCATTCTAAAGTTTTATGGGTTGGTTAAAGGTTCGGTTGTTGTTAGTCTATTGTTTGCTGACTCTCAGCAAGGCTGTTCCAAAGAATAGAGGAAGGAAGAATCGAATGCTTCTGAAATAGGGGAACCAGGTAGAGGAATCC
The DNA here is from genome assembly GCA_000404065.3 of Pinus taeda. Taxonomy (NCBI): domain Eukaryota; kingdom Viridiplantae; phylum Streptophyta; class Pinopsida; order Pinales; family Pinaceae; genus Pinus; species Pinus taeda. Next base: position 144,554 of record APFE030239475.1, on the reverse strand, counting down.
TTATTGAAATTCTGGTGGATACTCCTCTAATTTATCCACCACTTGTCGAACCAGCTCCCGAGCCGATCGAGTTAATTGTTAAAAAGGAAGTAATTTCTCCCGAGGAAGGGGGACCAAGCAAGGAGGTCTCAACAGATGAACCCGTGGATACTCTTCTGAGTAATCCACCACTTGATGAAACAACTGCAAAGCGGTTGAGTTGGTTCTCAAGCAAGAAGTGATCGAGAGAGAGGAACCAAGGGAGAAGAACCCGGCAGAAGGACCAATAGATACTCCTCCGAGTAATCCACCACCTGTTGAACCAACTGTAGGGCCAAACGAAGTGGTTGTCAAGTAGGAGTGGATAGAACTATGCGAGAAAAGGAGGTCGCCCCTTAAAAAGAAATACTAGCTACAGTTCAAAGATACAATGCGGTTGAAAACAGAGGTTCGAAGGTTGAGAAGGTAGGTGCATCGACCTAAGAAATAGGTAAGGAAGTATAAATGGTAGGCTAAGAAGCCCAAGGCTATGGTGGTTGAGGCAGAAATATAGGCAGATGATGTGTCGATGACCTCTACTGCTACTCAAACGGACCCTATCAAGTACTTGTTCGATGGCTGTGAATTCTCCTTAACAACTGAGATTCAAACTTGGAAATCCACCGCTACCCACTATCAGAATGAGGTGAAAAGAGTCCAAGAGCAATTTTCCAAGGCTCTCTTCGAATATGTAGAGTGAGTGAACATATTATGGCTGAGGTATGTGAAGTAGCAGCTCAAAGTAGAATGGTTGGAAGGGAAAGTGTTGGAATTAAAGGCTGACAAAGAAAAGATGTTCAGCCTGGCACAACAGGTAATGGCATGTTGCCCTTCTGCTTCTAGCTATGCCTTGTTCTTGCATGAGAAATTTATTTTCTTTTGTTTGGAAAGAATTAAGAAGGATGTCAGTCATGAGAATGAGGACTCTGTACAGTTCCTCTGTATATTGAGAATCCATGACTTAGTAAACCAACAATTGAAGTGTGAGCTCTATCTGCATGGATACTTCCTGCGCAATGAAAAAAATTTAACCCAGTCCCATATGTGGGGGGAATTCATTTAAGGGCTCTTACCTCCTATATTCTCGACGAGATAAACTGGTAGAAGGCTTCTAATACGTTTGAGTTAAATCAAAACACGAAGCCTCTTATGATGAGAGGAGAGCACAAACGGTCTGTAACTATGTACAATAAGCACACCACTGTTTTAGAGATCGAGGGAAATAGAGAATGGATGTTGAGGACACAGAAGTGATGCATTGATATTTATATCAAACAAATAGTCACGTTTCAATATGAGGCCCTTGATAGTTGTTAGAAAAGGTGGATGATGTCACCTACATTTGTCTGTAACATGGAACCTTTTGGAGCACCAAATTTTGCACGAGCACTAAGTTAGGGGCCAATATATGTCGCATGCGTCCAAACATGCGGGGTCCGATGGATGGGACTCTGGTTCAGGTTCCCCGTCATTTGGTTGCCAGCAAAGCATTATACCCCAGCATATAATGTACCAGATGATTGGTGGAAGGAAGTTCTTCTCTCATAACGATACAAGGTTCTAGGAACATATATGGTAGAAGAATATGATCACGCCTAGCTCTAGGAGGATCACAACCATTCTAACCGAGACCTGTGGAAGCGGCGAACTACATGAGGGCATGTAGAAGGCTAGTTGGGGGGAGATGTTGGGCACCAAATCTACTTATCATTTCCATACATTTGCACCCATCATTTCATCCTTTTTGCACCAATTGACATGCATTTATTGTGATAAACCCATGAGGTAACCCTTCTTTCTTATGTCTCGTGGAATATTTAATTGATGAAGTAAAGTCACAGGGGTTTTTTTTATGTGAACTACTAAAAATTGTTATTTCCACAGATTTCGGTGAACAGGTATCACCTTCACAACATGTAGAAGCAGTCCCGTGATTCAAAGTAGTTATTCAGCAACACTGTGACAGCATAACCAACTTGCAACTGTTTTCAAGCTTATTTTGGATCTTTTATGTTCTCACTCTCTCGACAATTAGTTGATGTTCTGAAATGTTGTATATTTTGGGCATTAGTTTCCAAGTTTTGGGGAATATGTTATTACGCATGTATTTGTATAAAAGGGATTTTATTCTTGTGCAAAGGTTTAGCTGTGCAGAGATATGTATTATAACAGCTCTTTTACATATTAATAAAATACAAGCAGTTTTGTTGTTCTTCCTTTAGTTGTGAATTAACACAGCCGTGATCAGAGAGTTGGGCCTGCTCTTCTGATCAGGTGTTGCGTATTTCTTTTATGTATGTTGTTTCATTCGTTGTATGTTTATTCTTTATTTTTTTTACAAATTTTTATTGACTGTTGTGATTGTCTTTTAAGTTGTGCAATTTATTTCTAATTGTTGTTATAGCGATGCTTTGATTTCTTATTTGCGAATCCTTGGTTGATGTAATATTGTAACCTCGCCCCTGCATATACCTTTCATGTTACCTCAAAAATTGTATGCACACAAATTGATGAATTAATGTGGAAAAGGGTTGAATAGTTTATTCACTCTCGGACACCAACATTGTCCTTGATGGCAACTCACTTGTAACAGAACAAGTATATGGTAATTGGATGAATCCATAGGTCAATTCAGAGGTGACCGAGTGATGGAACATAATAACAAAATGATGGGACAAAGGTTTATAGATCAGAATCAGAAGTTTGATAAAGGTGAATATTTAAATATGTATATGTAGGTTTGTCAAGTCCAAGTCGCATATACACACAGGTACAAAGAAGCAAAGTCGCATACATGCTAGTGCACTAATTTAAGAATACCCAGTGTCCTTACCATGGTATTATCCCACAATATTGAGTGCAGTAACGATTACTCGATCCTGTCCAAGATTACCACCAGCACTAGTGTAGTTTTGACTCATGGTATTTGATAAGGCTCTAACTATATAAGTAGGTTAAGATCAAAGTGCTAAGTGTGCATGTGAAAGGATTTTTGGTTAATACTTCGATCAGAATTATATTTTCATTGTAAGGGCGATAGTTGACACATAGATCTGAAATAATTATGCACTGATGAATACAATGATGGATTAGGATCATGAGACCTTAAATGAATTTATATTGTATAATATTCTCATGGATTGACTAGATCTAAGTATTGACACATGTTTTTATCTCTGAATATTATGATTTGGGTCTTTCTGAAGTTCTGAAGAGCTGCGTAATTTTAGGTCCAAATTTGCATATGTGTACATAGGTTGGTCTCTATTAAGTCACATATATGCACAGGTTCATTCTTCAAAGTCACTTACATAAAGGAAGGGTTTTTGTTCATAAATTATTGATCAACCTGATCAGTGCTTCTGTATCTCTATTGTTTGTCAATGATGTCCTCATGTTTATCTAGGTTGAGTGATAATGTTTGAAGTAGAACTAATTGAATGATGAAGTTGAATTTGGTTACATGTTGATTGGTCAAAAATATTATTGATGCTACTAATAGTATGAGGGTTCTGTAAGCTAACAGAATATTTCAGAATAACTCTGGTCAACTCTATCTCTGATTTATAATTACAAGTTTTTAGTATATTGAGATTTGTACACAGGTTTCTCTATAGAATAGTGTGTATACACGCGGGTTTCCTTAAGTGAAGTATTGTATACATGTTGGCATATGAATGATTAGGGTTGCAGTTGATTTTGTGTGTTGATGTAGTATTTTGAGTCCAATCCTATGTTCTGGTTACAATGATCTCATAGTTCTGTTTGAATTAAGTTGGTGTTTTCTTCAGTTGATCTACAAGTTGTGATGTATTAAAGCAGGTGGATCTAGTGTGAAAATTTATGAAACTTGGCCATAGATGTTGCTGAGGGTTGGAGCTTTTAGTGAGGAAGTTGAAGCTTCTTGCTAGTAGTAGATGGTAATCAAATTAGGGGGTTGTATCTCCCTTACAGTAGGATCTGGAGAATGAGTGAAGGTTGTAGCCTTCAGTAGGTGGGTGCCTACATATTGGCATGAGTTTTCACCAATACAAGAATGTAATAAGTTTTTAATATTAACAAGTTTGAAGACTTAGATGACAACAATAGTGGTTTTCTCCCACATTAGGTTTCCACCTTAAATCCTGGTGTTCATGTTGTAGAAAATAGATTATAGGTTAACTCGATAATGCAATATAAATCAAAGCAGAATACTATAACCTACTTCTACTATCAATTTGCGGAAGCTTAAAGATCAAGCTGAACAATATAACCATAAGAAGAAGAATCGATGGCACAATACACACGAAAATACTTTGGGGAAAGCCTTAGCTAAAACCCCTACACTATTGTATTATCATACATTATGGAAATACATAGGAATTATACAAAGCCTTAGCTCTCACAACTAGCTAGCTCTCAGTACAATCCTCACATATGCTCATAGGTAATCTTGGTTTCTCTCTAGCATTCCTCTCTACCCTCCAAGATCCCATTTCCTTGCGATGTTCCTTGTGGATGATTTTCCTGTTACCAAGTGGAGAATAATCCTTCAAAATTGCACAATTCTCAAGAATAAATCCTTGACTACATGCATGAGTTTTCTCCATGAGAAAACACATGCAACTGATAGTACACTATCCTTGAACATTAATCTCAACTGGGTCATTCTCAGAATAGACATGCATGAGTTTCTGATGAGGGAATCTTCAGTTAACTGGAGTAGTACTAGTTGAGGGCATTAACGCATCAATTGGTTGTTAACTCACTATTAGTTCCTCAAATAGTTTGGAACTAATTTAACTCGACTTAACTCAATAAACTGAGTTAACTAATTAAAACTCAAATATAACTCTATTATATCTCCTTAATTTAAGGGATAACTCTTGCATGACTTCAGAAAGACTTCTAACTTGAATTTATCTAGTTAATTAATTTAAAATAAATTAATTAATTATTTCCAAGTAGTTGTTAAGACTAAATTCGATTTTAATTCACAATTTAATTCAAAGAAAAACTAAATTGGAATATTCTTGTTGCCATATTTCAACACATGTGTGTTGATTATGTGTGATACTTTATTCTATTTTTACTACCCCTACTTAATTCTTATCAAATTCTTGATAAAGCTCTTACATTTTGGTTTAAGTTTAACAGATAAAGAGTTAGTTGTTTTACAAGTTTACTAAGAATATGCTAGTTTCTTTTACAATAGTCGCATATATATGCAAGTTGGGTTCAGTAAAGCCACGTACATATTTTAGAAAATAAAATTATTGTTGTGAGTTTTTAAAATATTGATTCAACCCCCCTCTTAGTATTTTTTGCAACAATTGGTATCAAAGCAAGTCCTTCAAAATAAACTTGATTACTTGAAGGAATATCTCCCAAGATGAGAAATCAAGATGGAACAACATCTATTAGACCACTACTCTTCAACATAAATAATTTAATATATTGGAAGACAAGAACCAGATCCTATCTTCAGTCCCTTGGATCAGATGTTTGGGCAGTTGTGGAAGGAAGTTACCAATATCTAGCCGTAGTTCCCACAGATGCAACAAAAAAGAAGATGTATGAAACTAATGCCAAAGTTGTGAATGCATTATTGGGAAGTCTAACATAATAAAAAATTTGTCAAAGTTATGCAGTTAAACACAACAAAAGAAATATGGGACAAAATCATTCAAAGCTATGAAGGCTATACCAAGGTAAAAATTTTTGAACTCCAAACTCTCAAAATTCAATATGAAACCCTCGGAATGCATGATGATGAAAGTATTGCTAGATTCTTTCTACGTATAGATGAAATTGTAAATTTCATAAAAAATATGGGTTAAGAAATAAAGGACACCACTTTAGTAGAGAAATTTTTAAGATCTCTAACTCCTAAATTTGAGTCAAAAGTGTCTACCATTGAAGAGAAGTATCTGCAAACTCTTACTATTGTTCAACTTCACAGGATCCTGACTACTTTTGAAATGATGAAAGGAGTTCCCTCAGAAGTCAGAGAAACCGCATTTAAAGCACCTGCAAAAGGAAAAGAAAAGTAAGAACACAAGGAATCGTGATATATATTAGAAGAAGATGAGGTGAAATTTGTAAAGAAACTTCAACTGAGCATGAGAAGGTTCATAGGTTAGCCTCCCTTCAAATGTTTTGCTTGTGGTAGAGTTGGTCATTATGCTGCGAAATGTCCTCATAAAGACAACCATGACAAAGGGAAGGATACTGCAAAAGGCAATAGGAGACGATTTGACAATAGAAGAAGTTATTATACTCATGAAGATAGTGATGGCTTGTCAAATAGTGAAGAAGGAGAATTTGATCAAGATCTTAAATTACTCATTGCTTTTGAGAAAAATACCAATGATTATAATGATAAATTTGTGGATGATTTAGAGGAAAAGGATTTCTTTGAAGAAATTACTCAACTAAAAATTTCCTTGGAAGAAAACAAAATAGCCATAGATACATTGAACCATCAAATCATAGAAAAGGAAACACATAATGAGAAGTTAAAATGTGAAGTAGTAAGTCTAAGAAAAGAACTTGAGAAAATAAAAACTTTGAATCTTAGATTTTATAAAGGATATGAAACCGTAGATGAACTTTTCAAGGTACAACACTCTCCTCTTATGAAGATAGGTCTTAGATACACTAGAGAAACATCTCAAACAGAAACATCTTCAGCCACCACCAGAAGCTATCTAAATGCAACAACAAAAATGTTAGCAAAGCTTTAGTCCTAAACAAAATAATAAAGGAATTCCACACGTAAATCATGTTCACTCTAATCCAAGTATGAAAAACAATAGAAGCACTAGCCAAAAGGTAAAAAACACCAGAGGATTCTATGATTACATAAATGTCTTCTTTAATGGACAATGTTTCTCATGTCATAATTTTGTTCATAAGTTTTCTCAATGTGTTGCTTACAAAACCATCATAATTGGATGAGGAGGAAGCTCAATTTGTGAGAAATCTGGAAAGAGAGACTAGCAAATTTAAAGTTAATATTCCATTCAAACTATTTGAGTGTGGTAGAATAGTATATTATAGATCTAAGTGTCCCTATGCCAAATTACATTATGGTAATGATAAAAGGAGTTACAATATAAGACTGAATATTAGAAAAATTAAAGGAAAGGGTATATCAAAAAGAAGAGTTTTTAAGAGAGCAACGATTCATCTAATGAAAGTGATGAATGTGTGCCTGATGATGAACGAAAAGAAATCCTATTCATATCCATGGATGATCAAGATACTGTCTAGATCATATCATAGATAAAACCCATATTCTGAAGAAGAAATTAAATGGGAGGTAGATCTTAAATGAGAATTGGAAAGTTCCTTGGAAGAAATAAAATTTATAAGGAAAAAGGTGAAACAAATATAATGAAAAATTTAGAAGTATGAGATTGAAGGTTTTGATAGAGTATAAATTGCTCTCCCAAAAATTGAACTAGAAGAAACTAAAAGAATAAAAGAAATGTTGACAAGTTAGCTAATACAAAAGGAAACACATTGTGAAAATGTAGAAGTTGAAGTTGTTTCCTTGGTAAGGGAATTCAAGAAAGAAACTTGTGATTGATTCGAAGTTCAAATTTCAAATTTTAGAAAATGAACTAAAATGTTAGATCATATTCTAACTATTAGAGGTCACCTTTAATCAAGATAGGTCTTTGTTATAAAGAAAGTTATGGAAACACCAATTTGAAGTCAAGCATAAAGACATCTAAAAACAAATGCAAAGAGGAACCTAAGATCTTTCCTTATGTACTCAAGAATAAAGTTATAATTCAACAAAAAAATTATTCTATCAGTCACTTCAAAAACAGAGTGAAGGAGAAGCACATGCCTAATCTCCCTTCAACTAAAATTGGCCTAGAAGTCCTATTTCATCAACTAGATTTCTCTATTTGAGGTACCAAAGTATTTTCTTGGGCTAGTGTTATGATTCTAATAATTTTGGTCATAAAGCAATATATTATATAGTAATTCATATGAGAAATAAAAACAAGGCATCCCATAGCAATTTAAGGAATGACTATGTGAAGAGAAATCTTGGAAGTCTGAATGAAAATACACTTAGAAATCATAAGTCATTTGAGAAGCTATTGGATCAAGTTAAATGATAAAGAATGAAACTGTAAAAATATATTAAGTAGGCCTCTAAATCAATACATTGAAGGAGGCATACTCAAGCATAAGGAACAATATCCAAAAGTATGGAAAAAGAAGCAAGAGAAGCAGGAAGAATGTGGTATTGCATTTTATGCTAAAAACCAAGAAAGAAAATGTTATGTTCATAGTGGATTCTAAATGAATGTGATAGGATACCAAATTAAATTTATTAATCTAAAACAAGAAGATGGATAAAAATTAATACTTGGAAATAATGCTTGAACAAGGATAACTGGAAAAAGAACAATCAATCTAGACAATGGAAAAACTAAAGCTAAGAATGCCCTATTTCTTGAAGGAATAAAAAACATTCTACTAAGTGTCAATCAAATGTGTGATCAATGATATGATCTCACATTTCACTCTAAAGTATGTGAGATAAAGAAAAAGCGGAAAAAGTAGTAGCAAGGGAAAACATGACTTCAAGTAACATGTATATTCTTTACAGAGCAAAAGAAGAAAAGTGTTGTGTAGGTAAAACATACAACATTTGGGCATGGCATAAGAGGCTTGGTTGCATCATCTTTGAAAATCTAATAAAAATAAGCAAATCATGGGTTGTAAGAGATATGCCAAAAATTTTAAAACTAGATAACATTATATGTAATCCATGTTAACATGAGAAGGATATTAGGGTTGTATTCGCAACAAAAGAGCACTCTACATCCATGATTCTACAAATATTCATATAGACCAACCCGGACATGAAATTTAGAGGGTGAGAGATATTTTATGATGTTCATTGATGATTAAACAAGAATGAAATGGGTCACATTTCTTAGAGAAAAAATTGAATAATTTTACATATTTAAGAACTTTAAGCTTTGTATTAAAAACAAGATTGATTTGAAAATCAAGTGTTGTAAATAAGAAAGATGAGGTGAGTTAACCTCTAATGAATTTAATAAATTTTTTGAAAATCATGGGATTAGAAGACAACTATCCATTACAAGGACACCACACTAAAATGCAGTTGATAAAATAAATAATAGGATAATGCAATAAATATTGAGAACAATGCTTAATGAAGCTAGTTTTCCTAATAACGTTTGGGGAGAAGTAGTCTACACAACAATCTACTTTTTGAATACGGAACAAATTAGAGTAAAAAACACAAAGACACCTTTTGAATTATGGAAGGGTAGATTAGCTACAATAAAACACTTCAAGGTATTCAAAAGAAAATGCTATCTAAATATAAATGAAGATAATTTCAGAAATTTTGATTCCATAACATAAGAAGGAATTTTTGTTGGGTATGCATACAAACTTCAAGGGCTATAGATGCTACAAGAAAATACAACACAAGATAGTTGAAAACATTGATGTAAAAGTAGATGAAGAATTTCCTCTAACCTAGCCATAACCAAGTGAAAACTCAAAAAAGGAAGAATAAAAGGATTGTGAAAAACAAATGGAATAAGAAGAGGAAGAACCACTACATTCAAGAACTCCATCCAGGTACGCCCAAAAAAATCAACCAGGTAGTCAAATACCTAGAAATAAAGAATCAAGAGTTCAAATTTGAAGAAAAATTATAGGAACTTCAAGTAACGAAAAATTTTCCTTGTTATTTATGTTGGAACCACAATATTTTGCACAAGCTATTCAAAATGAACATTGGTCAAGACTATCAATGAAGAGTTATACCATATTGAAAAGAATGAGACATGGCAAATTGTGTCAATGCTCAAAGACAAGAATGTGATTGGAACTAAGTGGTTCTTTAGGAATAAGTTAAATGAATATGGATAGGTAGTGAGGAACAAGGACAAACTAATATGAAAATGGTATGCACAAGTATAAGAAATTAACTTTGAAGAAAACTTTGCACTAGTTTCTAGATTTGAAGCCATAAGAATGTTCTTGGCTTTTGCATGCTACAAAAGATTTAAAGTTTATCATATGGATGTCAAATAAACATTCCTAAATGGAGACTTATAGGAGGAATTATATATTTAGAATCCAATAGGATTTTAGTATTAGAAGACAAATGCCATGTATTTATAAGGAACGCTAGACTATGGCTTATGGTATTGCACACATGAGTATTTCACACTACAAGCATATATTGATGTTGATTTGATAGGTAGTGTTGATGACAAGAAAAGCACCAGCGATGGAGAATTATTCTTAGGAAGTTATCGTGTTTTCTTAGTTCGATAAGAAACAATGTTATATTTCTTTATCTACTACTGAAGTAGATTATATTGCAGCAATATCATGTTGTATTTAGATTCTATGGATGAAGCAAAATCTCAAATATATTTAGGTAGATTGTACCTAGCCAATGTCTATTTTATGTGATAACACTAGTGTCATTAATATATATAAAAATCCAATGATGCACTCTAGAACAAAACACATTTCTATTATATATCACTTTCTCTAAGAATGGGTAATGGATAATATTTTTAAATTGAAATATGTACCTAATAAGGAGAAAATTGAAGATATATTTTCTAAGACTCTTCCAAGAGAAGAATTTGAATATCTTAGACAAAGGTTGGGAGAAATATTTTTCCCATCTCATTAGTATTGTGTGTATGGCATATGGAAACTCTTCATAACAAGTCAGGAATATGAATACTTTAAAAATTTACATACAGGAGAAGCATGATGACATGGAATGATTCCAACAATTACACAATCGATACCAGAATATACATAAGTTCATGGGGAGATTTGCTACTAAGAAGAAGCATATGTCCAGTGGGAGCCTCAATACATCCCTAAAGAGAAATAACAGGCAGTGGTTCGACATCCCTCTTTTCATAGATGTCAAAGGGGGGTAATTCAATAGACGTAGTATTCATTGAAAATGCCAACAACCATGAGGAGTTATCAACAGTTGTAATCCATCAATGACTATACTATGTTTAATGTTGACATCAATGCCAAAGGGAGATATTGTTGGTAGTGTGTGTTGTCATTGATTTCAAGGTCACGGGGAACCAAACCAATATTAAGTAGTTGAATACTAAATAAAGCTATGGGAATTAAACTTTGGTGTTTGAATGAAATTTGGTGTTTCCCAAGTGTGGTATGGTATAAAGCCTAGGCAAGACGTGATACTAGGGTATCAGTTAAGGTGTGATGCACTATATGAAATAATAGAGAAAATATTTATAATAAAATTAGTTTATTTTATGCAAAAATTGAAGTCCTCTAATCCTCATCACTAATTAATGATTAAACCTTGATTAGACACACTCGACTTGTTTAGTGCAATTAAGCATATCGGGCACAAGATCAACGATCCAGATCAATATCGAGCTCATAAAATTCATGGAATTTAAAGTGTGCTTGTGCACGTTGTTATCTCAAAATCAGGTCCCGATAGGCTGCTGATCAGGTTGACTCTAAGTAACTACTTCAAACCTACTTTAGGCTTAGGCTTAGCCTCCTCAACCTGAGATGGCTCTCTCTTAATGGATTAATGATTTTGATTAAAGATAAGATGGCTAACTCTTATAGAACAACTGTGAAAAATATGAATGGTGGAAACACATTAAACAACTATCCATTGGGCTTATGGAGTCAACAACACCTCAATATAACAATGAACTCAACCTTACATGGAAGTCAGAGCATTCAACATTTAAACATTCAGGACATAAACTCATATGGGACCACACAGTTTATAAATGTATACAGGAAGTCAGAGCACATTCAGTGAATTCTGAGTGATTATACATCCATACCACTATAAGGATTAAGAAAAGGACAAAATCACATATTCTGAACATAAAAAATCCTTCATGAATCCTGAGAAGTAAAGTCAAACATGTATTACTGAAAATGAGTCTTACATAAGCCAAATACAAGCTTTTCCATAAAATTTCCAACCCTTTGTACACTGCTCTTTCTCTTATTTATAGAGCTCTTCTACCTGATTGATATTACTCCTCTAGCATGAGGGAAAGTCGAATTCTCCTTGCTATGATGACACCTATTAACATTTAAAACTAATTAATAAATACAACTGACTGCTAACTAGCAGTTTTAAAGACCTAAGACAATTAGGATTCTATCTCTTCATCATGATTACAACAACCTTATCTAAACATTTAAAACATTCTTTGACACCTAAAACTCCATGAATTCGAACTTGATGGTGCTCATAACCTTCCAGCGGACCCTTGATGACTCATCATCCCTTTGATGTTCCTAGAAACTAGGAGACTGTTCCTTCCTCTGTTCTGGCTGAAAAATGTGTCTTGGGACAGAGCTCATAACTTCTGATAAAAAATGTATTTGGACAAACTGAAGGATTTTTTTGTGAATCAATCCGTGCTGAACAAAAACCTCTCTTGGTTTTTTGAAACGCCTTTCCTATCGCCCAAACTGTGTCTTTGAAAAACAGGTGTAAAACAGAGAAATATACTTGTGAAAAACTGCACCTACAGCAGTTTCGTAGCGCAAGTTTTGTCCTTCATGTCTCCCAGATCATGATGTATTTGAGGAAACGGAAGGAGGTTGTGCTGAACCAATCCGTGCTGAACAAAAACCTCTCTTTGTTTTTTGAAACACCGCCCCTACCTCCCAGAATGTGCCTTTGAAAAACAGGTGTAAAACAGAGAAATATGCCTGTGAAAAACTTGCACCTACAGCAGTTTCGTAGCACAAGTTTAATCACCCATTTCTCCAAGATCATAATTAATTTAAAGAAAATGAAAGAGGCTTTTGTATTTAAGTATGTTAGGAATAAAAATCTCTTTCAATTTTCCAAAATATTCTTTCAGTTTCTCTGGAGACCTCCTGGAAGTTGACTACTTAAAACCGTTTTTCTCCTGAAAAAGGTTGCTTCATTTACCCCGGTTGTTCTTCATACAATTGCATTGGATTATCTTGTTTTACATACACTGTAGACTTGACCCAAAACCCCTTTGAATCTGCCTTAAGCATCATGAAAAAAACTTACATCAATGAATGATCATCTTCATAAACTTCCTTTAAAAAATATTTGCCCTTTGTCACTCAAAATTGGTCAACTTCATTAAAATATGTAGCTACAGCAGTTTCGTAGCGCGCTACGAAACTGCTGTGTAATCACCAAAACATAGTTTTAATGCCAATTCAACTCTCTTGATCTTTCCTTTGCTTGAAATGGCCTTTCCATCTACCATGAAGTTGTTCAAAACTTACATGCCTTGCTTGAGCCTTCAAAGAACTCTGATGTATGCTGACCCTGAGTTTGCCAAGTGCTTCCTATGCATGAAAGGAACTTGAGAATAACCAAGGCCAATTCTCCCTTACCTTACCCTTTTCCTTTGAAATCTTTTCAGTGATAACAGTGGCTCCACTTGGGATAGTGTGCCCTTGTGGTACACTAAGAACTCGCAGATCTAGTGCCTTATCCATTATTGTAAATATAAATTTATTTGACAAGCATCCTCTTTAAGCTTCTTGGGCCTTCACCTCGGGCTTGAACTTGATGATCACTGTAGGAGAGAGAAGTCTATATCTACTAAAAACAAAAATGCTCATTCAACCTTGAGCTTATTTTCATTTTCCTATCTACCTACCCTATCAGCTGCAAGCTCCACTTGTAGCTCAAGCAACATGATATTTCCAATAAAGCCAATCAATTGTCCTTTCTGATATTGGAGGCTCTTGACTGCATTCAACCTCA